>PVKS010021184.1:0-35440 GCA_004027875.1 Aplodontia rufa | reverse complement strand
TTCTGTTTTGATACCAATACCATGCTGCTTTTGCTACTACAGCTCTGTAATATAATTTCAGGTTAGGGATTGAGATACCCCCCTACTTCTTCCTTCCTGCAGAGTAATGTTTTGGCTAATCTGGGTCTTCTGTTATTCCATATGAACTTGAGAATTGCTTTTTCTATATCTGTGAAGAATGCCATTGGTATCTTGATGGGGATTGCATTAAATCTGTATAGGGCTTTAGGTTAAAATGCTCTACATCATTAGCTATAAGGGAAATGCAAATCAAAACTTCAATGAGATTCCACCTCACTCCTATAAGAGTGGCAAAAATGAAGAATATGAACAACAACAGATGCTGGATGGGCTGGGGAAAAGAGGGACACTGTCACACTGCTGGTGGGACTGCAAACTGGTTCAGCCACTCTGGAAAGCAGTGTGGAGACTCCTCAAAAAATTAGGGCTGGAACCACTTTATGACCCAGCTATCCCACTTCTAGGTATTTTCCCAAAAGTGTTAGAATCAGCATTTTATAGTGATGTGGCTTCATCAATATTTATAGCAGCTCAATTTACTAGACTATGGAACCAACCCAGATGCCCCTCACTTGATGAATGGATACAAAAACTTTGGTACATATATACAATGGAATACTACTTGGCCATTAGAGATGATGATATTATGGCTTTTGAAATCAAATGGATGGAGATGGAAGGATTATGCTAAGTGAAGTATCCCAATCTCAGAGACTCAAGGGCCAAATGGTTTCTCTCATTTGTGGAAGCTAGAATACATCTGGAAGCAGTATGTTAGATGGCTAAGCTAATAAAAACCTCAAATTGTATGAATTTTTACGCTAACAGGGGGATGATTGCCTAGGATACCTGGAGGTGTCGGGTAGGGGCCAGGCGGGGATGGGGAGAGGGATTAGGAAGGATATCTAGAAGACTGGAGGGTGGGAATAAGGGGGAATCATCTCAGAAGGAGATCGCTAACCTCCACAAGATATCCATTTAACTCAGGGCTTCTTCTGGGGGAAACATAGAAACATGGGAATACAAGGAGGGCATCTATGACAATTGTAACTCTGTATTCATCTAACAAAGAAAAAAAAAGACAGAGCCCCTAATGATCAAAGAACAGATGCTACTTTGAAATAGAAAAATGAATTCTTATATTCTAGAATGATCTAAGTCACTTACCTTCACACCTGAGCCTCAAAAACATATGAATTTAATACATTACATTTGAAAACAAATGTATGCATAGGGATCTCTTAGGCTTGGTATGATCATGAATTGCAATTCATTGAATTGCTATATTGGGACAATATATATATTGTTATATTAATACTTCTGAGTTCAGATTCTTCATCTGCAGTGCACAACACACTACCACCTTACATTGCTGACATAAGAATAAAATAGGTTGATGCATGTAAGGGGTTTAGCAAATTGGCAGGCCTAAAATAGACATTCAATAAATATTGTTATTAAAATTTTATGTAGATTCCAATACTTAAAAATCATATATTTTGTTTGTTTACTTGTTCCGGATCAGAAAGGGAAGATAGAAAAACTCAGAATGGGAGCGTGATGAATGGAACCAAAAGCTATAAGAAAAGTGAGTGAGAAAGGAAAAGGAACTATGTATGCTTTCATCACAGCTAATCGCTGCACCATAGTTACCACGGGTCCTTTTCTTAGTTTTATTTGTGACCTAGAGCCAACAATAGTGATTTAATACAGTGATTCCCAAGATTTTTGTTGGGAATAAAAGTTCCTTTTAAAAATTAAAAAAGAACCCAGACACTATGGCTGCAATTTTTTCTTTCAGTAATCATTGCTTTAAAAATACATATTGAGGGCTGGAGTGGTGGCTGGGCCGGAGAGGTGGCTCAGCAGTGATGGTGCTTGCCCAGCATGCGTGAGTAGGCAAGTTCAGACCCCAGCACCACATACACAATGGAGTCTTAGAGCAGTGAAGGTCACATGAAAAACTTAATAAAATTGATTCCCTCTCTCTCTCTCTCTCACTGTCCCTCTCTCTCTTTAAAAAAAATACATAATGATAAAATTTATTCTGAATCCAACAACATTTAAAAATACATTTGTACTTTATCACAGTGAAAAATGTTCTTAAAGCTATTATTGTGCTAATGATTCAGCTGACAGATATATATGTATGGAGATGAACCTCTTTGAAATAAGCCTATAGAATACTGAATTTCTGCAGCCCATAAATTTGGATCCACTAGCAATTTATAGATCACAGATGTAGAAATTAAGAAATTTCTGCCACTAACTTGGTAAAATTGATCAAATTATTTAACTTAATCACTTAGTTTCTACTGAAATATCATTGATATTTTTTGCTGCACTTTTATGCAATTATGAAATGGAATAACATAAAAAAAGTTTTCATGATAAGAGGTTTGATTCTCTTCTGCCATCATATTGGGAGTAATAAAAGCTATAGAATGATGAAATATTTTGAAAGTGTGGCATTATGAAAGTAATAGTGGAAATATTCCTCCAGAGAAGTGACTATATCATATTCTATACTCAGTTCTTTTTAGGAATTCCAACCCTACACATCATGTGCAAAATCTCCAAAATCCATATATTCATCTGTTATCAAATACAAAAAAATCTTAAAATAGTAAACAATTTCAATCATACCCATGACACCTTTTTACTAGAAGAAATAACCTGATGATATCAGTTGAATGAAGTTTGAAGTAGACTTTCTTATCTTCCCATAGGAAACTAATACCCATAGATATTCTCGAAGGAGGATTATATGATTAATGAGAGGTCACTGACAGTATTGACCTCTCAGCAGCATCAGGACAGCAAATGAAGATTCAGTGGTGTGTCATGATGGAAAGGAATTTACAATGGAGAGAAATTTACAGTATCCCCCAGGGTAAATAAGGGATGTACTTGAAATGGAAGTTCCGCTTGCATTTATAAACAAGTTAATGACCATTAGGTAGTTCATTTTTTCAAGGAGTTGACAAATATAGAGAAGAGAGATTTGAGAGATTTAGAATTTGATCAGAAGCCACAGAAAAATAAACAAGGCTTGTCACTTGTTTATTGTTGGCCATTCATTTTACTTTAATTGGATAAGTGAAATAATTTATATTTTGGATAAAAGTATTCTCCAAGGACAATATCAATGCTCAGTAAGGCATAGACTTAGAAAAAATTTTCAATTATAAGGCCTATGTTTAAAAGTTAGTGGGTTTTCAAATTAAAGGATCTAAAGCAGCTGCAGAAGCCATTTGAAACTGTCTACAGGAAGAGCCAGAAGATTAAAAGGCTATAAACTATTAGACACCTTATAACAGAAGAAAAAAAAAGTAAACGGAAGAGACAGCCTGGCTGATACCAAGGAGAGATAACAAGATCCAGAAAAGGATTCCCAGCAGGAAAACAAAATTAGGGTAGGGAGTGGGGAGAAGGAAAACACAACTGTAAGGGAGAGGGAGGAGGAGGAAAGTCCAGAGGAGTGACAATCTCAGCATCTTTCCTTGCTATTTCTGAAGCCCAAGTTAACACATCCAAGCAAGTTTTATATCTAATCTGCCTTTTTGAGCTTGATAGTATACTTTTGCTTATAACATGTTACCAAATGCTATCTTTTCAATCAATCTGGACAGCTTTATTTTCTAAGGTTGGCTTAGCATTTTACTCAGAGACAGATCTCCAGACAGCCTGTTCCTCATTAGCTGGAATAAACAGGAACGTGTTCACAGCACAGCATCAGACTTAAAAGAGTATCCTTTCCTAGAGAAGCAAGTCAGGGAATTAGCAGAGTGGGAACTTAAAGGAGTGAATTTCAGTGCCCAGCTGTGACATAAGACAGAGTCTTGGTTCATTAATATAGACTTTAAAGAGCCAACTGTGTAACTCATTGTGACATAAAAATAGACTTTTGTTTTGAACATGCTTTTAAGCAGTTCTAACATGAAAATCCATTTATTTCAAACAAATATATTATATAGTGGTTATAAAAGATACAACTTCAGTTCAACAGATACTGCCTATTGTGGGCAACATGAAGAATAAAATAACATGTAAGACATTCTTAAATAGCTAGCAGTGTCATGACTAACTCAATTTATTGCAAAAATAAAACAGAAATCACTCTTCAATACCATAGGAGTGTAAAGAAAATAATGTCCATTAAGTCAACTATAAATTTATAGGTATTTATCAGTGTAAGACCCAGTCCACTAAAACCATAAAATACTGAGAATGAGAAATTGAGATCAAGGACCAGGTAGGTAATTGCAGGTATATAATTGGGAGTGTGGTGTTTAATTAAAAAACTAGTAGAAAATTATTTACACTATGACATACAAATCTTCCACTCTGGACTTATATATAATTACTTATTATAGTATCCCATAACCACAGGGGTAAGTATTAAATATTAGAAATAAATATTCAATATAGCTCATGTAAGTAAAACACACTGAAAGGTTTTAATCGAATATATTTTTATTACTGACATAGTTAATATTAAATGGAATTGTAGCCTCTAGATATTTTCAGAAGTATTCTGAGATTCTTCTGCTTCAATTATTAAAAGAAGGTATTAAACTAGTTCCAAAAGAGAACATTTAATCTAAAAATATTTATTTACAAACAAATTCACTAATTGCCTGAGTACATGCTATTTCTACATGTTCATGACACTAAAAAATTATTTGCCACATTATAAATTAAATTTTAAATCAAATCAAAATAGGTTATTTCCATTTTCATAAAATGAATTTTAAAGGAATCTACATTTATACTTTTTATTTTGATTGGAATCAGTGACAAAAAGTAAGATCAAGTTTAAATTTTTATAAAATATAAGTTGTTTTTGATGTCTCAGTTTATTTCTTTGTGGTATTAAAAATCCAGATGCTTCTTGAGAAGGCTGCATGTGTGATAAAAGAAACTATGTGGCTGCTTGGTTATAAGAGAAAAAGATCTTTTTAAATTATGTCATTTAAAAAAATTTTTAATGCCTTTTATTTTTTTATGTGGTGCTAAAGAGCAATCCCAGTACTCACGTGTGATAGGAAAGCTCTTTGCCCCTGAGCTGCAACTGCAACCCCAAGAGAAAATATTTAAAATTACATATAGGGTGACCATAATACTTTTAATTATGATTATCACTTTTTCTAACTAGTGATAAAGATATATTATCAATCTATATTATTTATAGACAACCACCTCAAATAAGGACAGCTCTTGCTCAATGTGAAAAAAAAAAACATTCTGAAGGGTTTTTTGGCATATGAAAGGGTTCAAAAAGAATAAAGAAATAGAGGAGAAAATGGAAAGACCAACAGACTTGCTCATTTCTTTAGAACTGGCTAAAGTAACCATCTCAGTGAGAGTCAGGTATGATTACATTCAGGACAAAAGCTCGGTTTTGTGGTGAAACTGTGGGAGGCATATGTTGGCTGAACCCAAATGGCCCTCTATCTGGAATGCAGCTGTGAGGACAGCCACCAGAGGATGACAAGAGCTCACTGACATTCCAGGGGAAGGTGTTCTGGAAAAGGCACAGGCCACTCGTTCTGCGAATGTTGTCCAGTGGAGTGCTTTGATCAGAAAAAGGAAACATATCTTCCAGAAGAAAGCTGTCTGCGGAAGTTACAGTACATAAATAGCCACTCTGGCTACTTTCAGAAAGAATAGCTTAAATAAATCCAAATTTAGTACTTTGCTATTTTCCCCACATTTAACCAACAAGAAGGTCACTTTGTTAAAGTAATTCATTCAGAGTTTTTTCAAATTTTGTTCATCTTCATAATATACCTTAAACTGTTCAAAGCAAAACATAAAGCTCTCTGTAAATATTAACTGTGATGTGTAGAATAGCAATCTGTTTCTCAGATGTTATTTTTTGGAAAGTATAAAATTCAAGGAGAGAAGATGATGGGGGCCTTGGAGTAAGGAGGCAGGTGGAAGACCTGAAGCAAAGGTCTTTCTTCAAACAATTTTTTACAAAATAAAATTCACATAACTTAAATTCACCATGCTAAACTAATTTAAAGTGCATCATTCCAATGGTTGATAGCATATTAAAAATGTACCATCAGCTAATCATGTAACTTGTATCACTCCAAAAATAAACCACACACCCATCAAGCAGTCATTTTCCATGTTACTCTCCTCTCAGCCTTGGAGAGTTACTTTGGATTTGCCTGTTTTAGGCATTTGCTTATCTCTGGATTTGTTTATTTTGGATATGTCATAAAAATAAACCCATACATTTTGTGATCTGCTGTGCCTGGTTTCTTTCACTTAGCACAAGTAAAAATTTTCTGTGTTCATCACTGTGATAGCATGTGCGAATATTTTGTTTCTTTTTATGTCTAAATAGTACCTTATTGTACAGATATACCACACTTCTAAAAATTCATTCATCATTTGAATATTTTAGTTGTTCCACCTTTCAGCTATTGTGAATAGGACTGCTTAGAACATTTATATAAGTATTCATTTGAATACCTGCTTCTACTCTCCTGCATATATACCTCAGAATGAAATTCCTGGGCTATATGGTAACTCCGTGCTCAACCTTTTAAAGAACTGTTCAGTTCTTTCCCAGAGTGTGGCACATTTATATTTCACTCCCACTGGCAAAGAATGAGGTTCTCAATCTTTGCACATCCTCAGCAACATCTATTACTTTCTTTTATTTGATAATAACCATCCTATGAGGTATGAAGTGACAGGTAGCTCATTATAGTTTTGATTTGCATTTCTCCAATGACTAATGATGTTCAACATTTTTCATGTGCTTATTGGCCATTTGTAGAACTTCTTAGGAAAAATATTTGTTCAAAAACTTTCCTTATTATTTAATTTGGTTGTATGTCTACTTGTTGTTGAATTGTAAGAGTTCTTTTTATATTCTGAATACTAGAGCCTTATCAGATATATAGCTGGCAAATATTTTCTCTTATTCTAAAGTTAGTCATTTCACTCTTTCAACAATGTCATTTGCTTGATAAAAGTTTTTAATTTTGATGAAGTCCAATCTATTTATTTTCTCTTTTGGTGCATAGGCTCATGGTGTCATATTTATGAAATTGTTGCTCAATCCAACATCACAAAGACATATACCAGTTTCCTTCTAAGCATTTTGTCATTTTAATGATTATGCTTGGAACTTTGATCCATTTGAGGTTAATTTTTGTATATGATATGACTTTGGTAGTGGTCTAGATTCATTCTTCATTTGGTGGATATTGAATTGTCCCAGCACCATTTGTTGAAAATGCTGTTTTTCTCTCTGTATAGCACTGATGCCATTGTTAAAATTTAGTTGACCATAGGAGTACAGATATATTCCTGTATTCTCAATTCTATTCCATTGATCTACATGTTTATCTTTATGTAAATACTACATTGTTTTTATCAATGTTCTTTATAATATGTCTTGCAACCAGAAAGTGTAAGTTCTTTCTCTTTATTCTTTACAAGATTATTTTTATCTATTCAAAGTCACTTGAAATTCCATATAAATTTTAAGATCAATTTGTCTATTTCTATATAAACAAATGTTGGAATTTTAAGAGATTGCATTGAATCTGTAGATTAATGTAAGGGCTATTGCCATCTTAGCAATAGTAAATCTTTCATCCATGAACACATGATTTGTTTCTATTTTTATAGCATTTTAATTTATTTCAACTATGTTTTATAATCTCAGTATGTACACAAACTGCAGTTTCTTGTTTAAATTTTATTCCTAAGTGTATTATTATTTTTAATACATTATAAATGAAATTATTTTTAAAGTTCATTTTCAAATTGTTAGTTGCTATCATATAGAAATGCACTGAATTGTATGTAGTGCATTTGTATCCTACAACTTCATTGAACTTGTTCGTTAGCTCTGAGTGCATGTGTGTGTTTGTGTACTCTTTAGGGCTTTCTATATATAAGGTCATGTTATGTAGAAACAGAGGTAGTTTAACTTCTTTCTTGCCTTTTATTTCTTTTACTTATTTAATTATCTTGGATAAACCCTTTAAAGCAATGTTGAGTAGAAGTGGCAAGCACAGGCATATTTGTGTGCCTGATCATAGGGATAGGTTTTCAGTCTCAACATTATATTTTTAGTAGTGGGCTTTTGATAGCTGTCCTTTGTCAGGTTGAAGAAGATGTTTCTATTTCTTGCCTTTGATTGTTTTTATCATAAGAGGGCACTGGATTTTATCAACTCTTTGAGTATGCAGCTTTTGAGATGACCGTGTGTTTTTCCCTTCATTGGATTAGATGGTATAGTACACCAACTGATTTTCTATCACAAAACGACTCTTATATTCCAGGAGATAAATTCCACTTGGTCATAATATGCATACTTGTTTTAATATGCTGCTGATTTCAGTTTAGCAGTATTTTGTTGAGGACTTTTGGCAACTATGTTTATATGGGGTATTTGTCTGTCATTTTATTGTGATGTCTAACTTTGGGATCTTTCCTGGATTTAATAATTTGTATCTTCTCTCTTTTTTTATAGGCATGGCTAAAAGTTTTCAATTTTGTTCATCATTCAAGGAAATAACTTTTGGTTATGTTTATTTTTCTCTATTGTTTTTCTATTATCCATTCCATTTATCTCCACTTCAATCTTTTTTATTTCTTTTGACATTAGTTTGCTCTCCTTTTTCCAGTTTCTTAAGGTAGAAGATTAGATTATTAGTGAATCTTTCTTTTTTTAAGTATAAGAGTATATTTATATAACCTTAAATTGCTGTTTTTTCTTTCCTAAGCTCAGCAAAATTGATTTGAACATGGTTCATCCTTACCAAAACTCATGTTGAGGCTTGGTCCCCAAAATTGCAATGTTGAGAGATGGTGAGACCTTTAAGAAGCATTTGGGATCATGAGAAATCTCCCTTGATAAAGGGTTTAATGTAGTTATTTAAGACTGGATTCAAGATCGTGAAAGTGAGTTTTCATAAATTGAGTCAAATTGGTCTGTATTTTTGAAGCACAATGATTGTGAAATTATTTTCTATCCCAATCTTAGACTAGGTATCTCTGCAACTTTTCCATGTGAAAAAATAATCCCTCTATTTTTATTTAAACAGCTGTTTGTGTTATTATTTTTGTCTTTATTTTATTTTTGTAAGCAGGCAAATCTTACCCTAACTGTTTCAGGGATAGTAACAGTACTACTATATCACTGTTTTATGATTTGACTCACAGAGACATGTGGAGTGCAAAGAATACACCTACTGTGTGGAACTTTTCCGTGTCTTTCTCTGCTTAGTTTCCCAAGTTAGACCTCAATATAAAAGAAGTTATAAGACAGAAAGAGGGGGTTATACTCAATTAACTGAAATTGTTAAGATATATAAGACATATTGAACCCATTTCTTCAGGAACTCTGAGACTTTTAATTGGTTAAGACTGCATAATAGAGAAATCTGACTGGTCTTTTCCCAGTTCCAGGAGATAGCCTTTAAATCTCTGGAATTAGTTCCCAAGTGATAGAAGTGTTTTTGTTATATATGGTGGGTGAAATGGTCAATCTGAACTGTCAACTTGATTAGATTAAGATGCCTCTAAGATTAAGAGGCTCCTAAAATTGAATCTTCTGGGTTTTTCAATAAGGGTGTTATTAGGAATGGTTGGCATGTGGGATAGCGACTGAAGTGAAGACTCACCCTAAGTGTGAGCAGCACTCTCCAATAGGTTGAAGGCTTGGATGGAATAAAAGCCAAAAGGATGAGAAAGCAGCAGGAGATGCAAGTCTGATTCTTCTTGAACAATTCTTGATTGCTTCTCTGGATTTGAAACTCCAGCTCCTTCACTTTTCCTACGCAGGCACTGCCCAGCCATTCTGCAGGGAGTTTCCAGGCCTTTGGTCCAGAGGGCGATGACGTCTTTGAGTCCTTGAATCTGAGGCTTTATAATCTCTGCACAGTTACTGGTTCTTCCAGCTCTCCAGCCTGCAGGTGGCTATTGTGGGATCATCCAGCCTCTGGTGCATAAGTCAATCTAATATTTATATCCTCTTGATTCTGTTCCTCTAGAGAACCCTGACTAATACAGTGGGTTCCTCAGATTATCCCTGATAATTTATGCTAACAAGGTAATCATGGTGATCCCCTAGATAATTTGCTACTGAGAAAAATGAAGGGGACAGGATTACCTAAAGGACCAACCATGTAATTTCAAGGTTGGAGTTTTGAATGTGTGATATCAACCTAAACTGCAAGGAGGGGGAGAAGCTAGAGATTGAAGAGCATGGCCAATGATACAATCCAATTGTGCCTACGTCATGGAGTCTCAGCAAAATCAATGGACACTGAAGCTCAGGTGAGTGTTCTTCGTTGTCAGTACTCTTTAGTACTATCACCTGTTGAAGTTTCCAGAGGAGATAATACATCCAGAATTTAGCATGAAAGGTTAATATGGAAACTTCATGTTTGGGTACCTCTCAGATTGGGTACCTTGTGAATCTTTCCCTTTGTATGGTTCTGATTTCCTTTTTATAATAAAACTGCAATCATAAATACAGCAATTTCTTAACTTTTTGTGAGTCATTCTAGAAAATCAAATGGAAAAGGAAAGCAGTATCTCACAAATTTGTAGCCAGCTGGTCAGAAACAAAGGTGGCTTGGGGGACCTCAAACTTGCGGTTGGAGAATGAAGTGAGGACTGTCAGGCAGAGGAGCATCTCCTTAACATTTAAACTTTAGTTCACCTCAGGTAGCTGGTATCAGAAGTCACTGCAGGGACATAAGAAACATAACTGTTGTTCTCTTCATTCCTTCCATGACATCAGCTGTGGGAGGCAGGATTTTTGTTCTGGACTTGGATTCTTCTTGCATACAACCAGAATGCCTGGTCATGCCCACACCATGTTTATCTCTTCTTCTATTTGGCATTATGGAATGAAATGGAAAAAGGGAATTGTAATAAATCTCAAAATTTTGAAACCAAAGAATAAATATAGCAGTAGCTTAATTTAATTTGGAATTATATTAGTTTTGTAGCAGATCAAAAGAACTCCTCATTTTAAAAAACAAACATCTAATATAGCAATGAGAACAATCTGATAAAAGGTTTAACTTTAGAATATAAACTGTGCCAATTTTTAAAACATTATATTCTTCTTATTATTACTAATTTTACTAATATAATTCAAAACACTCAATTTATGTGTAATATCTTGTTACTTTTAAACCAAATTCTGATATAGAACTACGTTTCTAGAGAATAAAATTTTTACAAAGAAGTAAGGCTCTTATTTGTAGAGTAAATATAGCTCTGTCTTGAGAAATCAGTTCCATTATTTTTGTGGATTATTTTAATTTTCTTCATCACTTACCCATTTTCTCCAGCAGTACATTCCTATGAGAGCTTTCTGTGACCCTTAGAAAATCAAATTATTTGTATAGTAACTTAGCAAATATTTATCAAACTGACTGCCAAAATTACTTGCCAGTGATTTTTCCAGTGTACAAGCATATTTATGGTCTATTCCAGTATTGCTCCCATCAGCACTCCTATTTTATTTCCAAGTATCTTCAAATATAATTACCATAAAACTCATTGTTCTGACAAAGTTCTGGCAAATCAATATTGTTATTTATCAACAAATTCCTTGGAGTAGAGGTGTCATTAGTGATGGGAAATAGGAAAAGGTCAAGACCTTAATCCAAGGAAACTGGGGATTCTTCTCAGATTTTAACTCACCCTTTGGGTCTCTGCCAAAGGGTGAGTGGTGTCCAATTCACAGACTGAGGAGCCCTTTAAGTCTACACTGGCAGTTCAAGGAGTTGAGGAGTTAGTTAGGTTGTAGAAGTCTGAGATGCTGAACTGCTTTGGGCCAAAGCAGTTTTAAAGATCCAAATCTGATAAGAGCCACATTGGTAGAGAGCTACCTGTTCTGTTATCTCAGGTACAAAGATCTGACCAGAGGTAGACATGCTGTTATAGTTCCCTAGACCACTTTACACATCTTACACTCCTCCCCTTCCATGGTTTTAAATGCTATTATTGCTTTGTGTCTCACCCTGATTCTGAATTTCTTACTGATCAGTTCCTTCATCCCAAATTGTTGATGTATATTCCTGTTTGCTTGACACTCAGAGCTTTGGATTAACGCACTCTCAACATTGTTCTGATCATGACCCCATAACTTTAGGCAAAATTAGGACTAAACTAGAATCAGTAAGATTCAAGTGTACCAATGATTCTAGATATCTTGTTGTTGAATTTTAAAACTTTTATTTAACATGTTAAACTTGTGTGCCAGGCACTGTATTAATTGCTCTATATTATTAACTCATAACTCTCTAAGATTTAGTTCTATAATAATTACTCATTATTTGTAGGTGAGACAAGTGAAGCAAAAAAAAGATTGAGTAATATGCCCATTATCCTTTAGCTGGGATGTGGCAGAGATGGAATTCAAACCTAGAAACCAAACCTCTGCTTTCTTAACGGCTTTGCTCTGCTGTATAATCAACTTAGATTTTGGTAGATTCAGCATTTTAAAGGCAAGGCATTGTGCTCTATTACTTATATTGGCAGAAATAATTCACCTTATATATCATTTCACAATTTTAAGAACACTATTAAAACATCATTATGCCGAATAAAGCAATGTTTTATTTGACATAGCGTAATAACATTTCTATATTAAAATTTATAAAAGCACATTTGCATTGCACATAATCACTCATTAACAGTCTTTAGTGTCTTAATCTATCCTTAAAGGAATAAATAGTTTTTTTCTTATGGAATTCATTTTAGAAGAAATCACACAACTTAAAATGATGCAATTGGGAAAAAAAGAGAAATCATAGAACTTTTAGATTTTAAACATCACCAAAGTTCATACAAATTAAGAAAACTTTGTGTCTCCTATTTTTATTTTGGATACATGTTTTCACATTTTCTTTTCATCTTGTTGCCTTGTGATAGTTCCTCTAGATAAAGAATAATGGAGTTGCCACTAAGACAGTGTGCCTTATGAATGTAATGCTATGTGGAGAAAGGGCATTTGGATTGTGTATTCAGCTTTTCTCAATTTCTGGATAGAATTATTATGACACTGGTGCATTTGGCACTGTTTAGTGTTTATATCACTGAAGAGTCACTTTAAGATATGGTATTCTGTTCAAGAGACTCTCAGCCAAAATGGGAAGTAAAGATGCCTATCAAAAAGACTGAAGCCTAGAAAACAACATTTACCCTCTTGATTTGATCTTTAGTAACAGAACTGAGCTGAGATGTTTCAGGGATAACAGTTTTAGAGAATTCCATTTTTTCTTTGCCTTTACTAACTTGAAGAGCAAAGGCAACAGGGTTTTTAGCTGTTTCCTCATGTAATAGTTGCTACCTTCCTTGGAAGAGACCTAAGTGAACATAGTAGGTAGACTCAGCACCCCTACTACAACTTGATCATGCTCAGCAGAAAATGCCTTAGAGTCCTTCTTAGAGCTGTTAGATAAAATGCATTCTTATGATTAACTGTAGCAAAATTTTATATATTTACTGTAATATAGAAATGTGAAAAGTAAAATATCATAGTCATTTAAAAGGCAGGAATATCGCATTCACTTATTTTGCTGTTTGAATTATCACGTAGCATGAGCACCAATGGCAGGTTTGTAATGTTTCCAGTTATAAAGACTGTTAGGGACAACATTAAAACTATATCTGCTTTAACACTCCATGGTTGTTCTTAAAGATAAAGCATAGTGGATGCTTTTGTTTAAATTCATTTCTTTTTAGATAAAACCCCTTATAATTTCATAATATTTATTAAAACAAATCAGCAAAACTCAATGAAAAGTTTAATGTTCAATCTTTTTGAACTGAAAAAAATTCTGCCTGTTCATAGACTATACAGGATATTCTATAAGGACAAACCAATCTTTAAGCACAGAATGGAAAAAAATCAATCAATTGCATGTAAAAATTATTGATAAATTAAGTTTTTTAGTATTTTCTGTCACTTTCTAACCATGAGCAAATTTGTCCTTAAACTTGATATAGATTTTATCATTAATTATATTTCTTAACTGAAGTCTTCAGATGGATCTAATTCATTCAGATAAGTGAGAAAATATATTGGGTGCATTTATTCAGGATGTTCTATCCAGCCAAGCACTTTTTCTTCTTGGATAAATCCATAATAAACAACACGGCCCCACCAATTAATAAAATCCACATTAGGAGAATATATACACAACCCTTATGTCCCTGATTTATCAGCTTGGGAGACCAAAAGATTTCTTTTACTGGTAAAATTAATGTGGCTTTAACCTTCTGAGACAATTCCATTTAGCCATTTAGTTGGGAGTGTTAATCATAGAACTCGACACTTCTGTGATTTGAGATGCTGGATGGTTTCTTGGAAACAGGTACCACCCACCTGGAAACTCCAAGGATGATCCCTGGGAAGTCCAACTCCATGTACTACTACCAACCACATGGAAGCATCAGAGAGCTGATCTGAAAACATCACTGCCAAGGAATCTTTTTGCACAGGACCGTATTGGCTCCAAAACCTCAAGGAAAAATATCTGAGCAGGAGTCATTGTTGCATGTGAAGAGTATTGCATGCAATTTCTGCTGATTACTGTGGGAGTCCAATCATCACACTGCTTACTTAACAAGACCATTTGATGATAACCCTGACAAAAGGGAAGGTAAGTGGATCTCCTTGCTCTTCCCTTTCCAAAGTTACACTCAGCTATTATAACTCTATACTTTTAAATAACTGGGCTCTTCCTTTATAAAGTATGCTCTTAACACTGGGCAAATGGGTTAGAGATTGGATACAGATTTCTGGCTCCAAGAAAATTAATCCAAAAACTTGTCCTTCACCACAACATTCTAGGGCCTGGCATTCCTAGTTGACAGTATCAGCTCCCTAAAATCCCCCATGAGAAAATGGTAACCTTTCCTACCTACTAATATCTGTTAGTATTTTCTCAAAATAAAAGAAGAAATGCTATCTTAATCCCTTCTTTCCCAGTTCTTTGCTCTTTGCAAAATTTTCCAGACCTTTCCTAGCAACTTAAGAGTTGCTCTGTATTTCAGGAAGTAGGGGGGTGCATGAAATTTTGTCAACCTCCTAAATTTGTTCCTTGGTCTACCTGATTGTAGGTATTGAGAGCAACTTTTTTTTTTTTCTCCACGTAGAATTTAATCAAGATTGGGTACTAAATTGAAGCTTTACACTTGAGACACAAGGTCACAGAACTTTGAAACATGCCCTTAACATGACTATTTCCCATCTGACCCATAACCATTGAGAGCAACTTTTAAATTAAGGGATTTTTTAAAAAACTTTTTATTTTACATTTAATTTAAATTTTTGAAATAAAATTTCAGGTGAAAATAAATATTTCGTAAAGTCTACTCCTGCTCGTTTCCCATCAATTTTACCAGGGACATTTCAGAAGAAAAACTCTTCTGTGAAAAGATCCACATTCATGCTCTTAACATTTTCCTTTAGATACATTGACCATAACTGAAACTATTTGGGAAGAGTAATTTTTATTTAGAAAATGAGCATGAATTTCCAACATAAATATAAATCTTTAAAATGTGAAAGTATCTTTACATTGTATAGAAAATGATTTCTTTACATTTTAGCCATTTGAGGATATATATTTAGGTTTTATCTTTTTGTTTGAAAAGACTTCTTATTTGTATATTAAGAAAATAATAATTCTGCCAAGTTAAGTCCTTTTAAACTGAATGCTGCCTATTTTCACAATTTTTAAGGACATTTTGATAGTTCAGTCCATGAAAACAAAATCAATCCATTCAGGCAAAAAGTCTGAAAGATTGTGCTGACAGATAAAATCATAAGAAATCTTAAGGCTCTATTTTTTTCTTCTACATAAATTTAAAATAGTTCCTTATCAAAATATTTGAAAGAATAAGAAAGCTTGAAATAATCTCAGACTATGAGGAGGTAAAATAAATTCAGTGTTTACTGAAAAAGAATTGAAAAAAAAATTTAAAGTTTATCATTGCGGAAATGTGGCTCACAACCCTCACTCAAAGCAGCTGGCCTCATGAGGATGGGTCCTGGATTGCTTCAGCATCTGCATTTCATGGTTCCAGAATACTCTGTTCTCCCTAGTTCCCAGCAGCCCATTTAGGTGTGAGTTACAGTTTCCTTTCAAAATACGGAAGTACAAAAGACCTACAAATTTACTTTATTTTCAGGAAAAACATGTTCATGCATGCACCCTGAAATCAACTTTTCTGTAGTTCCATTCGTTGATTCTAGGGTCTCTGCCTCTCTGCTCTTTCTAAACCAATAATGATGCTTCCAATTGATCATAGACATTTTTTAGCATGGTCTGTCTTAAAAATGCAGCAAAGGGGTACTTTGACAGATGTAATTTCTGGTGTGGCTGTTTCATACATTTGTTTTCTTTTGCATATTGAAAATAATTGTTAAGTTCATTTCTAAAATTATTCTAATCTATAATAATGCATGGAAGCACGTTAGTATAGGCAATGGAAAGCTAGTAAAAAATGTTTTTTATGAGAGGGAGAGAGTGAGAAAGAAAAAGAGAGAATCAATTTTATTTAATTTTTCATGTGGTTTTCATTGCTCCAACACTTCACTGTGTACGTGGTGCTGGGGTTTAAACTCGCATCCTGGCTCGTGCCAGACAAGTGCAATAACTGCTGAGCCAGCACTCCAGGCCCTGGTCAAAATGGTTTAAGCATGAAGGTAAGATGATTAGCTCTATAATTAACAAAGAATATGTTAATAGCAGCTTGGCATATAGTTTGCAATCTGGACCTAGACAACCAATACTGATGCTATTTGTAATAGTCTAAAGGTAACTAAGTAAGATACTTATGAGCAAAGAGAACAAGGCAGAAATTCTAGAGACATTTCTAAAGTAGAATTGGCAGAGTTTGATGAGTGATTAGATAGGTGAGGTGAAAGAATTATGCTGTTAGAGGCTAACTCCTAATTTTCTTTTTCCTGAGTTTGATACTATAGACATTAAGTAAAAGAGAAAATGTTAGAAAAGCAAAAGCTAAAGAGATTGGACAGGACTGGAAATGTTGGGACTAGAGCTAGCAGGATGCACATTTCTTGAAATCATGGAAGCTGATGAAATCATCCAAGAAGGCTTCACAGAGGCATTTAGCAGTGTTGAAGTTTGGAACTAAGCGAACCTATTAGGTAGAAAAGAGGGCACGAGGAAGGGATAAAAAATGTAGAAGGAAGAACGCCACCTTTAGGGCTCCCCAGTCCTATCTAACGCTCCATCTCAAACCCCTGTGAAGGGAAACTGGGACATTTTGAGTGAAGGGCAGGAAGCTAGAAGCCCACTAGGACAATTGGAGATTCTACAGAGAAGGTCAGATGTTGAGCATGCACAACAGTCTGAGGGATTGACTTAAAGTTAATATGTTTCTAGTTAGCATGTCATTAGCATTGAGGTTCGTGCCCCCCTTTGAGAATTTTGGGGGTTGAGAGGCAGGTAAAAGAAGTTAATGCACACACAGGAGAAAAATTATGTCATATTCAGCTGTCAGTCAAGGTGTCTAGCACAGTCCAATGAAGCAAGCTCCACTGTGCGTACCCGTCCTTGAACTACTGTGCCAGCTCGGTGCACTCAGTTCTTGCAGAGTGCAGTTTCGTTTTCAATAAATCTACTCTATGGCTGCTTCTCCTACGTATCTTACTCAATTCTTTGCTCCAGTCACCAAGAATGTGGACAAAGGACCCCACCTGTGTGCAGTAACAGACCCATTCCTAACATATGGACTGTCTGAGTGTGTTTCAAGAAGAATGGTGTGGGACAGGTTTATTATAGGTATACTACAGGAGGAAACAAAAACAATGCAAAGTCTCCATTAAAGGGAATACCCTGTGCTACAGGCAATTTTAGTTCTGTCTGGCTTTGATCCGTTAGACCATCCTCAGACCTAGCTCTGTGAACCTGAGCCATCTGTGCTCATTAAATGCAGTTAGATTGAAGAAAGGGTCTAATGCGAGGAAATGGAGATTGGAGGAGCTGTGCCCTCAATGTGTTCAAAGAGCAAAAACCAGGGATTGGCTAAGTTAAAAGAATGAGTTATGCTTTCAGTGAAACGTGTCCCCCAGAAGCTCAATATGAGAGATAAGGCAAAAAAAAAAAAAAAAAAAAACAAAAGCCCAGAGATGAAATGATTGGGTTATGAGAGCCTTTACCCAATCAATGATTAACTGGCAACTGAAGGCAAGTAGGGTGTGGCTGGAGAAGTTGGGTCACTGAGGACTTGTCTTTGGGGTAGATAATTTGTATCTAGAGAGTGAGTGGAGACTCTTTGCTTCCTGAAGCCATGCCTGGACCCTCTTCTCTCTGCCATACTCTTCTGCCATGATGTTCATCCTCATTCATTCAAGGAACAGAGTGGGCTGTCTATGGACTAAGACCTCTGAAACGGTAAGTTCCTAAATAAACTTTTCCTCCTCAAATTGTCCTTATCGGGTCTTTTAGTCACAGCAACGGAAAAGCTGACTAAAACAGCATGGTAAGCTGTAGTCCAGGAGAACCATATCAAAAGTATAAGACCTCAGAGTAAAATAGATTCACTTAAACACATGGTCTGTGGTAAGAGAGAATAACCGAAGCCAAAGAGAGATGAAAGTCCTTTGAACTGAAGAGATTAGAGAACTCAAAGTCAGGACAGGAGTTGTTTATATACATAAACATTGAAATCATAAAGTAAATCAGAATGAGGCTGAAAGATAAAACTGTGATCTGGGTTTACAAAGTTATCAATTAAAGTGGACCTCGTTAAGAAACAGTATATGTCATGAGACAAAGAAATATGGCTAGATGGTGTGGGATGTACTACCAGGACAGGGGCAGAAAAATAATTGTCGAGAACTCTGTAGTCCACTCTGGTATCCACTAGCTTCAGGTGGCTATTGAGTACTTGACCTGTATAGAGTCTGAATTGAGATGTGCTATAACTGTAAAATACACACCAGATATTAAAACTAGTACAATCAGAATGAATGTATGTATCTAATTAATAGTTTCATATCGATTTCAAGTTGAATTGAAAATAGTGTGCATATTATAAAATTGGTTAAAATAAAATAGAACATTAAAATTAATTTCACCAGCTTCTATTTACTCTTCTTTAAGGATATCAGAAAACTGAAAATTACCTTTTGGCCTGCATTTGTGAACTACATTTCTGTGGATAGAACTGTCAAAAAGTTTAAATGATTTCAAATAATCACCATTGTTTCTTTCTACTGAACATTAACACATGAAAAATCCAGGATTATATATTTCGTGGTTTTCATGTGTAGCTTGATATTGTAGTAACATAAATAAAGTTATTTAAGATATATCAGTGCTGGATAGAACAGATTTTTGGGAATAAATTTTAGCCCTACTTATTACCAGATTCTGAATTTGGATTGATGTAAACTTAAAAAATTTGGTAGTGAAATAATAATTGACACTATTCTACTAAGTACTGTTCCTGTCCCTACCTCCCCAAATAAGATCCAATTTAGATTCTTTCTCAGGATGGATGTTTGGCTGGGCCATAAATACCATTAAGGTAATACTACTATTATTTTGAGATAAAAATTTAAAAATCTAAAATTTTAAAAATGTTTTACAAATATACAGTCCTAATGTACTCTGTTATAACAGAATTGATGTATCAGCAATTTAGCACATGGACTGATTTTAGGCTGCCCCTCTGACACATGTTTTCAAACAACAAATAACACAGTGATTAGTCATGGCTCATGTTGAAGAGGCATAAAGCAGTTCTCTTTTTTTTAATCACGTGACTTGCTTTTTCTTTTCATATTCTTTCCCACTTTAAAAACAAGGCTGTAGGGCTGGAGCGGTGGCTCTGCGGTTACGGAGCTTGCCTGGCATGCTCAAGTACTCAAGTTCAAACCCCAGCACTACGTACCCAACGAAGTCTCTGAGCAACCAAAGGCACATGAAAAACTAAAAAAAATAAAAAAGTGTTTCTCTTGTTCTTTCTGTCTCTCTCACTGTCCCTCTTTCTTTAAAAAAGAACAATAACAACAACAAAATGGCTGTATTTCTAAAAATAATTTCACACAATATTTTCTTTGAAGTGGTCATCTTTTTCTTTGTGATGACCCCATCTTTACAGATGAAAACTGAGATACTAAAGCATGCTGAAAACCTACAATGAAAGATGGCTTAAGTTTAAGAGAAGGCCAGAGAGAAAACAGTTGTAGCAAAACAGTAAGAAGTTAAGGAAAAGCCAGGTTAATGATACATAATTTATTTCACTGCTGCTAGAGCCAGGCCAAATGTTTGGCAATGAGTTCCATAGCAGTCAGAGAAAAGAGGGAAACACATTTTGATGAAATATTCACAGTGACTGTAAGATAAGAATAAACCAGTTACTTTGGCAAAATGATGTCTTTTCTTAATAATAAGGCAAAAGAAAAATTCCTATTGTGGTTCTTTAAGAAAACATACTATGTTATATGTTTCTTCAGTTCAAGAGGGAATTTAAATCTTTAAAAATCCGTAATGGACTATCTACTGGCATTAAAACAGAAATAAAGACCAATGGAACAGAATAGAGAGCCCAGAACTAAATCCAGGCATATGAGGTCAGGTCAACTAATCTTTAAACGTGCAATGGGAGAAGGGAAGTCTGTTGAAAAAATTATACTGGAAAGACTTGTTATCCAGATGCAAAAGAATGAAATTGGGCCCTTGTTTTATGACATTCAAAAGTTAATTTGACATGGATTAAAGATTTAAACGTAAAACATGGAACAATAAAGCTCTGGGAAAAAATGAGAAAGCTCGTTGACATTCATCTTTGCAATGATTCTTTTTTTTCTTTTTTGCATATGACACCAAAAAACACAGGCAACAAAAGAAAAATGGACAATTGTGAATATATTAAACCAAAAAGCAGATGGACAATAAAAGAAGCAATCAACAAGCTGAAAAGGAGGCAAGTTAAAGAATGGAAGAAAATATTGAATACAGTTTTAGTATCTAAAATATATAAGGAGGGTGCTGGGGATGTGGCTTGGTGGCAGAGAGCTTGCCTAGCATGCACTAGGCCCTGGGTTCATCCCCCAGCACCACAAAAAAATAAATAAAAATAAAATATACAAGGAACTCACATAACTGAGTGGTAGAAAAATCAAACCATTCAATAAAAAAACGAACAGACTTCCACTGACATTTCTCCCTGATTTGACAATGCCTACCTCTCCTAATGAGCCAGTGGCTGAAACTGATGTTGGTGCCTATGGGATGATGTTCAAGGCCAGTGATCCCTACAGTGACCACTTTGTGTCCCTCAAGAGTGTGAGATTCTGCAGTGTAGGAGAAGCTGGAGGAGACTTCGTATCAGCACAATTCATGAGGTGGCTGTACTGAGGTGCCTGGGAGTCTTCGAGCATCCTGATATTGTATGACTGAAGGTCAACTCTGCCACTTCCTAGACTGACTGGGAAATGAAAGTGACCCTAGTGTTTGAGCATGTAGACCAGGACCCAAGGACCTATCTAGACAAGGCATATCCACCAGGCTTGTTGGCTAAGATCATCAAGAATCTGATGCACCACTTCCTAAGAGGTCTAGATTTTCTTCATAGCAATTGCATCATCAATCAACTCCTGAAGGCAGAGAACATTTTGGTGCCAAGTGCTGGGCTGTTCAAGCTGGCTGACTTTGACCTGGCCAGAATCTATGGCTACCAGCTCACCTTTACACCTGTGCCTATCACACTCTCATACTGTGCTGCCAAAGTCCTTTTGCACTCTATGTAAGCAACCCCTGAGGGCCTGTAGAGTATTGGTTGTATCTTTGCAGAGATGTTTCTTTGAAGGCCTGTCTTCTGCAGGAACTGGGAAAATGACCAATGGACAAAATCTATGACCTGATTGTGCTGCCTCAGGAGGATGACTGGCGTCAAGATGTATCTCTCTCCAGAGAAGTCTTTCTCCCCAGAAGGCCCCATCTGGGGCAGTTGATTGTGCTCTAGATGGAGGAGTCTGGGGCTTAGCTGCTGCTGGAAATGCTTTTAACTCACACAAGCAAATCTCTGCCCTCTGAGCCCACATCACTCAACCTACATAAGGAAGAAAATGAGTGGGCAGTCGAGTAACTGTCACAGAAAGAATCTGTGACAGAAAGAAGCTGTCCCATCCCTTCTTCTGGACACTTAAATAGAAAGGAACCTCCCCTCCCCTGCCCCAAGAAGATGGCCTGTGCCTCACAGGCTGTGGAGATTCCAACTTTTTACATAGAAGATTTTGATGTCTTAGTGAGGGTTTCCACTCACCGCTGTTTTTGAGGCTTGTGCTTCTACTGCCCCTCTTGTTTCTCTGCACTAAGGGGTATATCTCTCCTCCACGTCCCTAGCTTGATACTGTGGTCTTTTTTTTTAATAGGAAAACAAAACAAGAAAAAGAAATATGGTCATAAACATTCAGCAGCCTTTTATGATAAAAACATTCAATAAACGAAAACTAGAAACTATCTCATAATAAAAGTCATATACGAAAAGTCTCTGGTGAACATCATACTCAATGATTAAAGACTGAAAATTTTTCTTCCTTATAAGATTAGAGAAAAAGTGAGAATGCCCATCTTTGCTACTTCTATTCATCCTGGTACTGTAAGTTCTATAAGTTCTATCCACAGCAATTAGGCAAGAAAAGAATAAAGGGAATCCAACTTGGAAAGGAAGAAGTAAAATGACCTGTGTTCATAGAGATATGTAGAAAACCCCTAAGATTCCACCGAAACTCTTAAAACCAATAAATAAACTCATCAAGATTTTAGGATACAAAGTTAATGTAGGATACAAAGTTAATGCTCAAAAACCAGTTGTGTTTCTACACAACATGAAAAACCTGAAGAGGAAATTAAGAAACCAATTTCATTTATAAGTAAAAAGGTTAATATATATGAATTATTAGTCAAGGAAATAAAAGATTTATATATTGAAAAATATCAGACATTGCTAAAAGAATTAATGAAGACATAAATATATGTTCATGGATTAGAAGACTTAATATTAAGATGTCAATACTGACCAAAGTGATATACTAATTCATTAAATCCCTATCGAAAACTCAAGAACTTTTTTTTGCAGAAATAGAAAAAAACACATCTATAAATTCGTGTGAAACAGGGGCACTAAATAATCAAACTATATTGAAAAATAGGAACAAAGTTTTTGAGGATTCTATTCTCTGATTTCAAAGCTTTCTACAAAGCTATAGCATTCAAAGCAATGTGGTACTGGTGTAAACATGACACATAGATTAATGGAATAAAATAGAGATTCCAGAAACAAGCTCTTATATGGTCACATGTATTTTGAGAAGGTTCCTAAGATATTTAATGGGAAAAGGATAGACTTTTCTATCACTGGTGCTGGATATCCATACAAACAAAGCAAGAAGCTGACCCTTTGTTAATAATTCTTAAAAATGAAGAAAATTCTGATATATGCTACACCACATATGAACTTTAAAGACATTATGCTAAGACAAATGAGCCAGTCACAAAAAAAGGCAAATACTGTATAATTCCTCTTATATACTTAGAGGTGTCAGAATCATAAACAGAAAATACAACAGTGATTGTGAAGGAAGGGGGATGAGGAGTATTTTAGTTATCTTTTTCACTATTGTGACCAAAAGACCTGAAAAGAACAATTTTAGAGGAAAAGTTTATTTGGCAATCATGGCTTCAGAGGTGTCAGTCCTTAGAGGTTCCCCAGGACTAGAGGTGAAGCAGAACATTGTGGCAGAAGAGTGTGGCAGAGGAAAGCGGCAGGGAACATGGCACTAGGAAGCAGAGACAGAGCTCCACTCAGGAAGAACGCAAAATACCCCAAAGACATGCTCCCTGAAATGACCCACCTCCTCCAACCACACCCTAACTGTTTAAGGTTACCACCCAGTCAATCCGTATTAGGGGACTAATCCACTGATTAGGTTAAGATTCATAACCCAATCAATTCACCTCTGAACTTTCTTGCATTATCTCACATAGGATTTTTGGGGGAGCAACTCATATCTAAACCATAACATGGGGGGAGGAAGACAGTGGCATTATTTTTTAATGCATATAGAGTTTTTGATTCACCAGATGAACAGCACTATGAAGATGAATTGATTGCATGATTCTACAAATGTATTTGATACTACTGAAGAGTACACTTAAAATGGTTAAGATGGTAAATTGTACATTATGTGTATTTAGCCTTAATTTGAAAAACTGTAAAAGAAGAATGAGGAGAAGAAAAAGAGACAAGGATTATGGGGAGAGTGAAGAGCAGATAGTTTATGAAAGAAACAGCTGTGCAAACCTGTTTGTATTTTATCTCCTGGGTGGTAAAGATTCATGGATTTTAGGATGGCCAGTGGTATGAATAAGAAATGCTCAGTGTAAAGCCAATGAATAGGAAGATGAGCTGTATACTTGTACTATTCAGGTGGATTTGTGGAAGAGGAGAAAAAAATGAGAGCCAGGAGGGAGAAATTGGGGACTGATTCAGTTACTGAGAGAAAATAAAAATGATTTGATGGTGGTGTTGAACCCAAGTTTGACCATTAAAAAAAATCAACTTAATCCTAAATATTTGCATCTTCTAAATTTTACTGATAGATTTGTAAATATACTAGGGCAACTCCTTGACATATATGGCAGGAATTCCTTTCATCTGTTTTGGGCAGAGGATACAAAATAAATAAAGTCAGACTAAATCAGAATTCCAGAATCAGACTTCAGAAAATTTCCCCAATGCAGTGATTCAAAATTATGAGTACATATAAACACCAAGGGAGTTTTTAAAAATAAAAAATCCCAACCCCAGAAATCCTGATGTAATTGGAACACCAAGGGAGTTTTTAAAAATAAAAAATCCCAACCCCAGAAATCCTGATATAATTGGTCTGGAGCTGAGGGTGGGTAGGTGGAATTTTTATTTTATTAAGAAATTTTGTTATTGTACAATCAAAAATGCATCCAAAGTAACAATATGATATGTATATATTCTTAAATTAGATTTACTCGCTAGAGACCCCACCCTATTCTCCCACGCTTTCTCCTCCCCCCTCCTTCTGGATACATATCTATGAATGCCCTAGACTATATGTTGCTACACCTTTGCTGGGTCTAATGCGTAAGGTTGACCACCATTCATACAGGCCAGGGTCTACCTCCAGCCTTCACAGATGAGAGAAGACATTTAACCCTTGACTCTCTGGGTTAGGCTAACTTAACTCAACATGATTTCTTCCATCACCATCCATTTACCTTCAAAGACTGCAATATCATTGTTTCTAATTGCTGAGTAGATCTCCATGGTATGTATATATGTATGTATACATATACACCACAGTTTTTGGATCCATTCATCCAATGAGGAGCATCTGTGTTGGTTCCACAATTCAGCTATTATAAATTGAGCTGCTATGGACATAGATTTTGCTGTGTCACTATAATGTGCTGATTCTAATTCCCCTGGAAAAATACCCAAGAGAGGTATAGCTGGATCATATATTGGAATTTTTAAAACCAGAGTTTTCAAATTTTAGTGTGCATAAAGAGTTTCTAATTTAGTAGGCTGAGAGCAGGGCCTGAAATGTTGTATTTCTTATAAGATCTCAGGTGCAAATCTGGGGCCACATTTTGAGAACTGATGCTCTCAAGAGAATGATAAGTCCTAGAAGTTCAAAAATTAAATAATGCAAGAGGTAGCAAAATATTAGAAATAGATTAGTTTGATTGATATGACAATAGAAAGAAGCAATTTTAATTCAATTAGCAAAAGTTTAAGTAATTCTAGCCAAAAAGACAAGAAATAAAGGCTCAATAAAGACAGACAATTGATGAAATGACAAATTCAAGAAGGCATAATAAATAGTTGAATATAGTCTATCTATCTTTAAAAGAGTGACAATGGTTTTATCTTCTAAAGAGGGCAGTTCAAGGTGAAATTTATATTGAATGTTATTGTAAAATCAGAAAAAAGGATAATGATACTGGTGTAAATTCAGGCAGAGATGTTTATTGGGATTTGTTGCTCTCCGGCCAATTTCACCTGAGCCGCCACGATGAGGGCAGGCATGGGAAGTGGCTGCAGGCCAGAATGGCAGCAGGGAAAATGGCATTGGACCTTTTCCAGGCAGCTGGTTTTGCCCGCTAACTGGAAGTTCATGATGGGGTTGGTCCTTCAGAGACTGGCTGGTGGGCCCATCAATCCTTTGGAGCTTGTCCACCAGCATCCCAATTGGCTGTTATTTTCACGGGCAAGTTGCCCTTTGCCCTGCCCCTTAGCCAGCAGACATGGCCTCAGTGTCTTTGGCTGAGGCCACGCCCCCAGCCAGGGTCCGTGCTGCTGTGAAGTGTGGGCTAACTGAAGCCACGCCCCCAGCAGGCCTAACAGTTATGTAGGCAAATATAAGAGATAATGCTTTTCAGGATGGTGGTTATTAAAGTTTACCAGTGTTGCTTTTGAGGCAGGATATTTACATACCTTAATTCTGGAATGGTTTTCATACAGACTTTCCCAGATTTGCATGTGACATCTGTTTTCCTCTTATATTTTTCCCACTGCTTGCTCTTCTATTATAGCTAAATGAATTTATGATCTCAGGTCATATAGGGAAATGAAGTTAGAAGTCTCACACTAAAAAATTAACTCAAAAAAATCCACAGCAATTTTAAAACTAATCAAAATCTTTGCTAGTTTGATTTTTGTCCACATTAGGTGATAGACACTTAGATTTATTAGTGCTTTCTTAGATATGATCATTATTTTTAAATACTATAATATTGTGTGAATTTCTTTGAAAATGTTATTTTTATTAAAAAATAGATTACTATAGAAAATATAAGATTAACTGCAATTATTCATGCATGCTGTCAACTACAAATGGCCTATTCAACACAAATAGGTTTTCCTTCAGAAAAGAGGCATTTCCTGTTATTACTCTTGCAGCTTATCTGCATCCTAAAATATAATAAGGATGGATGAAATCATTCCAATTTTAAAACAATTATATATTTATATATGTGACATTTTATTTTAATGAAATTCCTATAAAACCCTTGTTTTTTTAATCCCTCAAAAATGTCCTGTTTAAAAAACAGATAACTAAATGTATTCAATAAAGAACTTATGGCTGTATTTAAACACACATAACTTTTTGATTGACTGTAAAAATGATCATTCATAAAATAATTCATTCAAGCATATTGATAGGATTATTTTAATGAAATTCCTATAAAACCCTTTTTTCTTTAATCCCTAAAAATGTCCTGTTTAAAAAACAGATAACTAACTGTATTCAATAAAGAACTTATGGCTGTATTTAAACACACATAACTTTATGATTGACTGCAAAAATTATCATTCATAAAGTCATTCATTCAAGTATATTGATATGGTTTCACATACTTTCTATTCCTTCCTCCATAATCATTCTTAACCTTATTTTCCTAAGCATGTTTCCTTACAATTTGTTGACATCTTATTTGTGTAATATTTTTATATAGTAAACTGCTATAAATTCTCTTGAAAAAAATTGAGAAAGTAGATGAAAAGATGGGTGTCTGTCTGGATTGTTGGTTATAAATACAGATAATACAAAATGAGTTGTACAAAAAGAAAAGAACTTGGAAAGGAGGGCAATGAAGGGTAACCATGAATAAACAGAGGTATGAGGGGATCAACTGAGGGAGGGAAAAAAAAGAGGGAAGGGAAATAGGAATTTCCATCAATATTTTCGGGTAATGAAATGTTTTGATTGGGTTCTGGAAAAACCAAAAACCAAAGCAAAACAATAAAAATGACTTGGACAAGACCCAAAAGTATTGGTGCACTCTGTTATGTATCCTGCTGCCACTCCAAGTTCAACATATCCAAAATTTAATTTATTTTCCCTACTTCACTGTTTTTCATCTGGTTATTTTGTCTTCATAGTCTGCTATACAATATGGTGAAGAGAAAAAGAAGACATATTTTGGAAACAGACGTATGACTTCTGAAGAACAGTGTGAGCTTCAATATAATATTTTCACTGTTTTCTTATCCATAGAAAATGATATAATAACTGTGCTAACTGCTCCCATCATACTGCTAGGATACACTAAGATGATATATGCATACATACCTGTGTTTACTCTCTAGTGACTATACTAGCATATCCTTTTAAAGTTCAAACTTACATTATGAAATTAGTTTAGTTTCTTGCCATCTACCCCCTAAATAAATTACAGGGGGAAAATATTTTTTCTATTTTTCCACTTTTAATTCCATTTTTTCTATCTCCTAACATGTCTCTGTTCTGACCCATATATGATAAAAATTCATTTTCAAAGATCACTGATTATCATATCACTTTGCTACTGAAAAGCTATCAATGTGGTTCATTGGAAACAGGATCAGAACCAAACTCATACTCAAGTTCAAATGTCTTTTCAGTTGGACTCCTTTAATTTGGCTTCCTATTCCCCCAAATTCTGTAATTTTGTCTTCCATTCCTTCCATTTGTACCTCTGTGTTTCTACCCAAATCTAACACATTTCATTCTGTCCTGTCCCTTTTCCTACCGTCCCTGTCCCAATACATTTTCATAGAACACGTAGAATACTCTTTCCCTAACCATTTGCTTTTTTATTCCCTTCTAATCCTTCAAAATCTATCTTCATGTCCTCCATGATATTTCTTTCAGTCTTGCTTCTTTCAGAAAATTACTATAGATTTTATTATGCCATTGCTTACTCAGCAATTTATAGAAGACTTTATATGTAATCAGTGCTTTCATGTTAACAATATTACATATATTGTCTCAGAATAAGTATTTTTATAAATATGAAAGCAATATGTACTAATGGAAAAAAGTAAAAGACAGAAAGAAGAATGTAAAAATTTTCATCCTCCATTTTACTTCCAAAAATAAAACACTAAAATTTTGTGTTCTCTTGATCATTTTATCTTTTCTAACACAATTAATAATTAAAATAGCATCTTTATATATTTGTGCATTCTCCTATTTTATTTCACATTTTAAGCTGTATATCTGTCCATTAAATTCCACATTCTTATAAGCATAATTTAATGCTCATATAAACATTTAAAGAAAATATATCAACATTTGATCTTAGTTCCCACTCCTGCTACCCCTTAACTTTTCCCTTTCATATCCATGCTTCCCGAAAGCATTTTCTATGTTGATTATCTCTATTTTCTTGTTTTCTTGTCTCTTTTCAACCTTCTGAAAAACAACTTTAACTCCAAAGTTTAAAGGAATATTTTAATTAGGTCAGCAGAGAAATCCAGGGAGTATTCATCAGAGCTCATCTGTCCATATTGTATTTTTTCTTTTTTGAAGAAAGAGGGACGGTGAGAGCAAGAGAAAGAAGGAATCAATTTTATTTAGTTTTACATGTGGATTTTGTCACTCTGACACTTTGTTTTGTACATGGTGCTGGGGTTTGAACCCACATCCTCGCTCACGCCAGGCAAGCACTGTAACCGCTGAGCCACTGCTCCAGCCCCTGTATGGTTTTATTTATATAAAATTCTACAGAATGTGAATTTACCTGTGGAACAGAAAATAAATTACAGAGGAGAAGCAGAAGTGAGTGACACTAGGGAACTTTTGGGGATGATGGATATGTTCATAATGATTGTTATGATTATTTCCCAGGTGGGTACAAATGTCAAAATATATCAAGTTGGCTAGGTATGATGGCACATGCCTGGAATTCCAGTGACTTGGGAGGCTGAGGCAGAAGGATCCAAGGCTGGTCTTAGCAACTAAGGCAGGCCCTAAGCAACTTAGTGAGACCTTGTCTCAAAACAAAAAAAATCAAAAAAGAGCTGGGGATGTGGATCAGTGGTAAAACACCTCTGGGGATAATCCCAGTACAGAAAAAATACAGAAAAAATAAAAAATTATAGAAAAAATAAAGAAGTGTCAAGTTGTATAACATAGGTATGTACAAAAACAAGGATCAAAATAACTTTATCAGATTGCTGTTTTTGAAGAAAGAAAAATGGAGGGAGAAGGAGAGAAGAAACAACTATACTTTCAGTGTTTGAACATCGACTGAGTGTTGTGGTTTGGATATGGTTTGGGAGTGTCTCCCAAAGCTTAATGTGTTGAGATTTCATTCCCATTCTGAGGTTTTTAAGAATAGAAGCTTAATCTAAGGCGTTTAGAGGTAGGACCTTTGGAAAGTGATTAAGATTAGGTAGGGTCATTAAGGTTGAATCCTCATGATTAATTCCTAGTGGTTTTATGAGAAAAGACAAAGAGACTAGAAGATACTCAAAACTCATGCATATATTCTGTTTCCTGCTATGTGACACCACCTTGGGACACTGTTAATATGCAGAGCATCACCAGATGTGGCTCCTCAACTTTGGACCTTTCCATCCTCAGCCACAATAAACTTTTCATTAAAACTAACTGAGTCTATAGTATTTTGCTATAGCCAGTAGCAAATTGATGACTTAGTATTTACAATATGCAAGGCACTAGGCTCCTCTTTTGGAAAAAAACCCTTAAGAGGAAAGTATAGCATAAGATAAAGGCATTTATCTCATGATACATGTGTGTTCAACACATGAAGTTTCAAAAGTTTAACACTCTGGGGGCACATAGGAAGAAAGAATTTATTTTGATTTATCAGAAGAGGAAATTTAATTTGATCTGAACTTAAAAACTACAAAATTACATACTTCAATGAACATCAAGACTGGAAAGGACATTTCCACCCATGGAAATAGCATAAAAACTTTCCAGAAGTGATAGAATTTATCCAGTATGGTTAGAGAATAAAAATTTATCTTGCACTGCTGTCAATAGCACACACAATACAAAAGAAATGGGAAATTAAACCAGGTAGGTTGTGATAATATTAAGAAAAGAAATAGAATGGCTTAATAAATAGTTTGGACTTGATTCTCTAAGCAAGTGGATATTTGCCACAGTAACCTGACCACCAACTGTTCTAACCAATTATGAGATGGGTCACTAGTAATTTAATTATAATAATTGCAACACCCGTATTTGTAAATAATACAGTTTTACAAAGCTGATCAAGATTTTTCTAAGGTAACATCATGTTTAGTGAATGATTTTTCCAGTATTCTTTCTTATGTGTGAGAGGTGGGTGTGAAATCACTATGTTGAATTGAACAATTTCAATAATTCTTGGAATAATCACAGAGATGTGTCAAAAGATATTATATAATGTTATATATTATACAATGTTATGTAAACTATGGCAAGAAAATTATGTATGTATATGTACATAGAGAAAAAGAGAAGGATCAGTGATATAAGTAAACAGAAGTAAGTTCAAATCAGGTGAAAATTCTAGAATGTATTAAATAAGGAGAAACAGATGAAAGAACACAAGAAAAGTTTATATATATGAAAACAATGTTAAAATGTGAATTATTTGTATACAAGAAGTTCTAGGAATATATAATATGAAAAAGTTTATATAAATTATTTGAAGATATCTCACCAATGATTACACAGAAAAGACACACTTGTATGCACACACCACACACACACACACACACACACACAGCATGTTTACAGATTGGAAGGACCTAAAGTATGCAAGAGGTTACAAATAAATCACAATAAACATATAAAAGTAATTATTCAATAACATCAAAACACAGGAAAAATTCCTCTCAAAGAAATCACAGATCAGGTCTTTTTTTTTTAAAAAAAAAAAGGATCATATTAACATTCTTTAGAGACAGAGAGAAAGAGAAAAAAAATTAATTTTATTTATCTTTTCATCTGGCTTTTGTTTCTCTGACATTTAGTTGTGTACATGGTGCTGGGGTTCAAACTTGGGTCCTTGCACATGCCAGACACTTGCTTTAACCACTGATCCACTGCTCCAGCCCCATGTTAACATTCTTAAAAAGTCAGTGCCTCAGTGTCTTAAATCTAGGCTCTGTGAAACAGGAGCTCTAGAATATAAAACAAGACATTTTATTTCTCCATAGCTCAGTTTTCTCATTTATATAACAGATTATAGTAATTTCTACATCATAGGATTTTAGGAATGCTAAAAATAGTAGAATAAATATGTAAATCCCATTAAAATATGGCTAGATGTATGATAAGTACTCTATGGTGATATACTATTAATATGCTCAGATTTCTTGGGAGCAATAATTGGTAGAGGAATAGAAATAATATTTTTAAATTACTTAAAAAAAGAAAGCTGGTGTTAGTATTTTATAACCACCAAAATCATCATTTAAATACATGGGTAGAATAATAGAAAAACAATAGATATAAGGAAAAAATAAGGATTAATATATCAGAAATGATATTAATAACACACCATTATATATCAATCAGTAATTATTAATGTTCTATTCAAAATTTATTGAAAACAATTAAATGCTGAATGTTATTTTAAATTCTTTACCCATATTTACTTATTTAGTATTTGCGTGAGCCCCCTGTGGCAATGCAGGGTTCACCAAAGGTCACCTTGGGGAGATCTTATAGACCATGAGTTACCTATATAGTAAGCTTCTTTGTAAAGTTTCTGAATGTGAGGCAGGTCCTAAATAAAAACCATCTGTTCCTTGTTCCTTTTTGAGTCTATCCTCCATGAAAGTTTGTTTACAGATGTTATCTCTGAGAAAGGGTCCTTGAGTGTAGTTTCAGTGTGGGTAGAAACCTTTCTTTCTCAGGCGTTTTGATTTTGGTTATTTGTCCTATTGTGTCTTCTTCCAAATTAAAAAATATGTTATTGATTGATTCTGATTGTGAGTAAAACCAAATATTTTATAACAAATGAGTGGCATTGGCTGCTGGCAATCACAAGGAACTGTGCGCAAAACACAGAGCTTGACTATTTGTGTTGGCCAAATTGCAAACACTGCTGTCAGTGTTTGAGTCACACCAAGGAATGTCTAAAGATACAGAAAATAATGTTAGAGGCCTTGAATTCTGACTGATTAAGAAATAATAATCACTGGTTAACTATCCAGAACCTTGAGTCTATAATGATGAAAGAAAAGAGCTTAAAAAGAAAATTGAAGGGAAAAAAAAGAAACAAAAAAAGCATGTGCCTTCAAGTGTGGCATGGAGGCCCCAGTCATTTAGATCTAGAAGAGTAGGTGTTGGGTGGAAGCCGATCATGTCCTGCAGACACCATCTGAAAAAATACTTTGTGGTGGAAGGTGTTTCCATGCAAAGGCCATCTACTTCTGAACAATTCTTAATAATTCCTAATTTTAAACCACCTCATCGAATGAATGTCAATCCTGTTGTCTGTGGGTTAAACCTTATGGGTTTTTTTTTTTTTTTTTTTTTTTGAGAAAGAAGGAGAGAGAGAGAGACAGACGGAATCAATTTTATTTAGGTTTTCATGTGGCCTTTGTTGCTCTGACACTTCGTTGTGTACATGATGCTAGGGTTTGAACCTGCATTCTCATGCATGCCAAGTAAGCACCATAACCACTGAGTCACCGCTCCACCCCACCTCGTGTCTTTTTAATGCAGAAACATGAGTCTGGGTATCTATTCCCTCCAGTTTAATAACTGTTGCTATAGTCAAAATTTCCTTCTTTTTCTTCCCAATGCTGTTTCTAGGGATTTATTCTTTTCTATTTTTTTTTTTTTCAGATTGCAAAGACTTTGTGTTTTAGGTCATATAGAGGCTATTTTGGAGAATCTGAAAGAAATGTAACTCAGACCTGTTTGTGATAAGACTGAGTATGTTGCAAGAGTTTCTTGTGCTTTGCCATGTCTACCCAAAGGATGAGTCTACTGTGGTCTGACTGTGTTTCCCAGAAGGTCACATGCTAGAAACTTAGTCTGCACCTTATTATGTCAGTTTATATTAGCAGATGAGGCCTTGGAGAAGTAAGTAGGATTAAATGAGGTCATGAGTGTTGGACTTCCATGATGATGCTAGTGGCTTTATAAGAAGAGTGAAGGACATGGGTAGCATACTGGCTGTGCCTGGCCATGTGATGTCCTCCACCACATTCTGATGCACAAAAGAAGGGAGGCTTCACCAGGCTTGGATTTCACAACTGCCAGAATCATGGGCTAAATGAGCTTCTTTGCTTTAACAATTACGCAGACTGTCATTCAGTTATAGCAACAATCCTACTTTTCTGGAAGATTGAGGGTGATAGGGACAATAAAACTTCTGAGTAAACAGCCAGGCTTTGCTAAAGTCTCTAGTAACTTTGCCAGTACTGAGAAAAGAGATCGGAATTCCCCAGGTTGAGAGCCCAAAATAAAGTCATATTTTTATTGCATTCAGCACCATACCATTCCAGAAAAAAAAAGAAAAGCTTCACTTTACCTTGGAAATTAGCAAACATCGACTATTTATTCAAAATAAATAGCAAAAGGGAAATTGTATGAAAGCCATTGTAAGTGTCCAAAGGTCCTCTGCCATGTGGGTGCTTATTCATATCCTACCTTACAATCATACAAGTAAGTATGCCTGGAAGGTAAGACATGCACTAGAGATATTTGCATTATTTCTGAATTGAGGGTCTTGGGCTTCAGCAGTAAGGGAGGTATCAATAGGAACTTGTGGGGAGTTCCAGGTTGTTGAACTACCCAAAATATCAGCAAATAACATTTTAATAAACAAAAGTTACATTTAGTTGAACTGATGGCAGTAATGGAGAATACCAGGTTAACAGAGTCACAGTCTCTCAGGATAAGTCAGAGGTAGAATAATTGAAAGGCTTTGGGGGTCAGGCACAAGTAGTCTTAAGGTGGGTCTTTCAAAGTGAGAAACTGAATAGGACCGGGCAAAGTTAATGATATAGTAGTCTAGGTTTGGTTGACAGTTAAGTGAAGATCTTAATGGGTAAATTATTATTGATATGCAGGGTATTGGTCAGTAAGAATTATTATTCAATACACTGATATTCTGGCTTTTGCTGAAGCAAAGAGTGCATTTATTTATTTGCAATCTTATCTTTCCCAGGCTAAATCTTCCCAGAAGAAACAAGTAAGTCATGTTAAAACAAATCGTCTATAGTTTTATCTAAGTCATCTTCAGGGCTGGTCTCAGTTCTCAAAGCCTGCAATTTAATATGAGGAAAAAGCAGAATTTCAAAACTGGAGATTATAAAGTAGTGAAAGGAAAATTAGATCAAATTGAAATAGCACCAAATTTGTTAAAAAATAAAGAAAAAACCTACAGTCATAAATAGAGAAAAAAATTAACAATTGCAATTGGAGATTTTTTAAAGTCTCTCACACAAAAGTGACTCTATATTACAAAGGATATGCTCAAATTTAATACCAAAACCAAGAGAGAACACACAGAATTCACTGAAATCATCAGCTATATACTTGGCCACAAAGAAAGCCTATCAATGCTTTAGAAGAAAAATATCTCTG
>PVKS010021183.1:0-35643 GCA_004027875.1 Aplodontia rufa | reverse complement strand
ATCACTAACAAACTGGGAATTTGGGCTATATCATTTACCATTCTTCACTCTCAATCTTCTCATCTAAAAAATATGAGAACTGGTTTATGATCTCAAAAATTCTTCTTCAAATTAAAAATTCTATCGTTTTACCAAATGCATTGACCATAATTGTTTTGTTATTTCTATTACTTGATGGCATGGGGGCTATTTTAAAATTGTCAAAATTATATTATTGATTAAAAGATTTATTCATTTAAAATATATGTATTTTGATTTTTAGTGCTAGAAGTTTACTAGTAAACAAAGTATACTATTTCAATCATAACTCAGTCATTAAAAATAGAATACAGTGAGAAGAAAGAAAATAAAAATTAAAATAATTTGATATTATTTACAGTCTATTTAGAAATTTTAATCCATGTCTACATAATGTTCCACATTTAACTTAGTTTTGAAGATCCATGTTACTTTTCATCTTAATAAAGAGTAGTAAACATTGTACTGGTAAGAAGCAATGTGATCCTTGAGCATGAAACAGTAGTTGAGTTTCTATTCTTAAAAGAATCACATTTATCATCTGTCCCACTGAACTGCCATGCAGCATTATTCTTTGACTGATGTTCTAGGATTACTCCCCTGGCTAACTTTGAATCGTGGTCATTTTGGCAGGAATGGAACATATGAAGCATTCTAAGCTCACTGTTCAGTAATAAGCAAGACCAGTAGAACAAGGAAAAAATGGAGAATGGAATGTGTATAATATGTGATCACCAGGTTATGAACTGGACCCCTACCAGTCAGCAAGCTGGTGTGGCAGGTCTTTACTGACCAGGTCTCCTTCCTGGTAGGGTCCCAGAATCCATGGAAACAGATTAAACAAAGATAACAAAAAATGTGCATGAAGGACTTTTTGAGCAGCTCAACAATTTAAAGTTTTATGAACATTTGTGATGCATGTACACACATAGATTTGACTGTTAAATTGAGATAACTTTCCCATTTTTGTTAAAACCAATTTATCATAAAACCATGGATTATAAATTCCTTTTGTTCAACAGACTGATTAGCACAGCTACCAAATAATATACATGCTTCCATGAAAGAAAAAGTTACTCAAATGTTGGTGAAGGGCTTATCTAATCCTATTGCATACCCCTTTATTAGTTACATCTTAAACACTACATAAGCTCATGTCTAGTTGGCTATATTGCCTGTTTTAAATTCTCAGTTATGATAATAGCAGATTAGCAAATTATTATTTGTTTTGTATTAATAAGAAATATTTAGCTACTATCACTCAGGAAAAAATTTTGTTCAAGTAAAAAAGTTTTTTTTTTTTTCAGATTTTCTTGCAGGACTTTATGCAAAGATAAACTTGTATCTTTTAACCTTAATTCAAAAACATTTTGCTTTCCAATTGTTATCTCCGATTTAAAAATCTTCGTGGGAGGTGGAGTGGTGGCTCATAAGTTACGGCGCTTGCCTGGCATGTGCAAGGACTTAGGTACGAACCCCAGAACCACATACACAACAAAGTGTTAGAGCAATAAAAGCCATGTGAAAGTCTAAATAAATAAAATTGATTCTCGCTCTCTCTTTCTCTCTTATTGTCCCTCTCTCTCTTAACAAAAATTATGTTGATAAGCTTATCTATCAACATAATTTCTTGTCTGTTACATGAGGAAACAAAAAGTTTTTAAAAAATTTTCCTGGGTTTTACCATAGGTTCTTTAAAATATAACATCTCACTTCTCTGTTGCCCTACAATGACTAAAAATTTCAAAAGACAAAAGAATAATGGAACTGCATAATAGGTTTGATGTCACTATTGTGATATGCTATATTGTCACATTTTTAATTCTCCTAATTCTTAATGTTTCTTGGTATTTAATAGATACGGTATTTTAGCCATTCTGTGTTATTAGTGCATTGCAGTTGGATGGAAATGTAAAACCTTGCAATACAATAAAGTGAGATAACTACACAAATTATTGGTGATAAATTTAGAGGAATAAATAACTGGACAAATAAAAGGATAATAAAAGATTATAAAGATTCTGTTCTTTTTATTTTCAGTTTTTAGTTAAGTAAATTGTTTAATGTCCTTCCTTGATAATACAAATTGTGATGTTAATCAAAATATTAAAGGAGAATGAGCGGAGGAACAAAACTCATGTTTCTGAAAATCCAAGAAGGCCGATATTTAACACTCATTTGTAAATATCTAATACTAATTTGTAAATATCTCACTCATGTTTAAATAAATTCAATTCTCTAGGGAAAAACTACTAAAGGGCCTATGAGATTTAAGCAAAACAATATTTATAAAGCCATGTTCTAAATATTTTTATTCTAAACAATATTCAGTAAGGTAAAATTCCATTATACTATGGTAACAAATCCATGGAGTTTATTTTCATAGCCTTTCATTTGAAATAAATGAAAAATACACATACACACACATACATACATATCTAATATCATACCTATTATACAGTTTTGTGTATCTTTTGTTCTAAAGGCAAATAAAATGTCCATTCTAATGGAGAAAACACTTTTTGAAACACTGTTATTATCACATAACACTTGGAAACTTAACTGAAAATATTCTGTATCAGACACAATCAGACAGGTACAAATTCAAAGCTTTTGAACTTCTGTTCTACTGATATACTTTGGGCTTCTCCCTGCCCAGTTTGAATGACTACATGGGATTAATTTACTGCTTACTTCTAAGCTCACATTTTACTCAGTGCTGGGTGTCCCTGTCTTAATTTAGTGTTCAGATATGACAGAGAATGATGGGCTGCCTGTTTAAATGAATCAAGCAAACATCTGAACATAACCTTTAGTTTCTCACCTGTTCTGTTATCAAAGGATGGAATTATACTACTGGTAATACATAAAGAAAGTGAAGAAGAAAAGTCATCTTCTGTTCATTTGACATACTGAAACCCAACATCTGCCACCAGTTAACTCATGATACATCAGAGATATTACAAAAGTGTTTTAATTAACCAGGAGAGCCTGTCTTCTAAGTGGGTTGTGGAAAGGCATCCAATGATGAATATTCAGAAACAATCTGATTGGACATTGTCCACCTCAGCACATGACTGAGCCCGCTCGTAACTGACATTTTATAGAAAGTAAGAAAATTAAAAAGTGCCACTACCTCCTCTTAGTAACTTTTAAACCAATCCACAGAGATGTACTTTGTTCTTCTTTCATTTGAAAGAAATACTATAATGATTTATAAAAAGACTACTAAAACACAAGGAAAAGAGGGTATACTTAACACTGGAAAAACAACTATTGAAAACTATTTTGAGTTAATGTTAATGTCATGTTGATTTGTTTATATTATTGCCCCTGCTTTCTTTTATTTTCTACTTACTGATCATAACAGATACAGTGTTCACATTGGGGTTGAAAGAGCATCGTCCTTTCCCAGATTCACACTTGGAGTCAATCATGAAAACTTGGTCCTTCGTTATACATAAAACAGAATATAATAATAGCATAATAAATATAATGAAATATAATAAGAACAACTTAGTCAAAGCAACTGTTCCTTAGATAATAAAGCATCATCCAAAATAATATGCTTTCTAGTTGGTTGAGTATACGTTCTCAATTTACTACATTAAGACTTATTTGTCCGATAAGAAGAATCCATCTGTAAATTACAAGCTAACCTCAGCAGAGAAGGATTTCATCCCATTATACTTCCTATAGAGCTGATCTAAGCAGGAGTTCCCCTTGAATCAACATCACCAAAAATCACTTGAAAATCAAGAATCATTATAAATTTGAACTAGATGTGTTGAACTACAGACAAAAGAAGAAAATTATCCAAAGAAAAACAACGAGTGGAAAGACTGCATTGTTTCTAAAATTATTAAGGCATTTTCTAAAAAATAAAATTTTATGTTACCATTTAATTTTCTTCCATAGAACACATTATAAGATTCAAATTAATAACTTATATTTAAAATACGTCATATATTCATTCATGTATTTAACAAAAAACTATTGAGCATCTCCTACATGCCAGATGCTTGTACTGGAGATACAATAATCAAAATACACAAACTTTTACCATCAAGTAATTTACACTGAATGAGCAATGCACAATCATGTATAAATACACACATACACATTATACGTATATGTATATAAAACATTTATATCTGTTATAAGGGGAAATGTAGAAGAATCAAGAGACAGGGTGTGGGTGATGTGGGGGTGATTCTGGATTAGGATTGGGGTATATCGTATTATTTCTATATATGCATTTATGATTGTACAACAACTCAACTGCTCAATAAAATTTAAAAAAGGAAAATAGATAGAATAAATAAGAAAAACATAGAGTATGTTACACAATGTGCAGTGCCTAATAGAAAAATTAAGGAGATAGCAGAAGTAGGAAGGACCAGAGATGGGGGAAATAGATTTAATGTGAAATTTCAGTGAAGCCTCACTGGGGATGGGAGGTTTGCATCCTGTGGGTACCAATATCTATCTTTTACTTATATAAGGGTAGTACAAGCTACTACTAAAATTCAAAGAAATAAAATGGTCACTTTTATTGATTTGCATGATGAATGACCTTAGTTATTAGGCTAAGGTTTTTGGACCTGTTATTATTCTTTTACTTTGTGAAAAAAAAAAAAGGTTCAAAACTCTGCTCCAAGAAGGTTTGATGGTATGCTGAGCTGTAGGAAGGGTGGAAATGAAATACACAGTGGATTCAGGAAAATAGGTTAGTTTTCCATTGCAATAGTCTGAGAATTAGATGATAATCTGACATGTCATGATCTCAGCAGTCACGGTAAGAGCAGTAGAATTGTTAAGAATTTATACGTGATATCAACAGATTATGTACATCAATTAGAAAAATTCACTATAGTTCAAGAAGGTAAAAAATACAAAGACTATTCTGAAGTTTTGTCTCCCTGAAGAATGTAAAACTTGTTCATTTTTATTAAATGGAGTTTGATGTACTATAGGACATCCCTGCAGGAATAGGGTGAAGTTGAGAAGAAACCACAGTTCTCTAAGCTTAAAAATGTTCTACAACAAGATCCTCTTCAATTAATTCATACTATAGATGACAAAAAAGTGGCTTGCCCAATCACACAGCCAGACAGAATTCAACTTCAGTCTTCTAACTCCTAGCTACATCTGCTTTCCAAACTAAATAAATGATTATAAATATGAGGAAGAACAATAAAAGTTAGAAAGCCTAGTTGTGGTTCTAGAGTCAGAGACAGGTTTCACTAAATAAGTGAGAGCTGGCAATGCAGGAATTGATAAGACTTTTCTGGTACCCTTTGCACTAACATACCCACTAATACATGAGAGGAATTACTTCCTTTATTTGAGGCCAAACCCATCAACCAAAGCTTTGAAATTCATCCTATCTGATCTTCATGGGCACCTTGTATTTTACCCTTATGTTATTCTTTCTGTTTTTTAATATATGTGTTTGGTTTATTAACTGAATTCTTTATATTATCTTCTAAATTACCCCTACAACTCCCATCTATAATATTTTTTCTAAGAATTGTATACATTTATACTCATGACCATTTTCTGACTTCTCAACTTCCTGCCAATTAAGCTACACATTCAGCCTCTGTTGTCTATTGAAACACCTTTTTGAAAAGATCCTTAATGACAATCATAGTATACAATTGCCCAAACTGGTCTTGATTGCCTGGGTTTCAGTGATCTCTCACCTCCCAAGTGCTGGGATAAAGGCACAAACCACCATGCCCAGCTCAGGGCTTATTTTTCAGGCATCATCTGACTTGGATTCTCAATGGTTTTCAAAATTGGTGACTATTTCTATCACTTTGAAAGGACTTGTTTTTTTATTACTAGGACCAACAATTTCTTGTTTTGTCCCCCTTTTCTCTTGTTTCTTTGAAATTGTGTTTTCAAGTCCATATTCCTCCATGTGGCCATGAAAGTTAGATCCTCATGTTTCCATCCTATTCTTTCTTCTCACCCTACACTCTCTCTGCTTTATTAAACTCTCACTTCTCTTGGACCACGATTACTCTTACACAAGTACTCACACATCTACATACACAGCCTCACATTCAACTGTGTTCTTCATCATTCGAATTGAACCTTTCAGTGCCATTTCAGATTCAAAAGACCAAATCCAGGCCCATAATGTTTACCCCAAACATAATCTCTCCATTGTTTTTCATCTCAGTTCATAGCAACTAACAATTAAAGATGCTGAAAATAACAACAACAACAAGACCCCTAAACTGTCACCATTTATATAACATTATATATTTTCTTTTCCATAATCAAATTCCAACATCATCACCTGTACTACTTTGTGTCCCTTTGTCTCCATTGCCACCACCCAACTACAATAATCGCTTTCCTGGCTTACTATATCAACTCTCTAACTGATCTCCTCACAGTTCCTCCAACCCCTTCTCTCATACCCAAAATCATCTGTAAAATGACCACAGAATTCTGTTCATGCCATTTTCTGCTTAAGATTGATCCAGTTACTTCTTTGATACATGAGAAAAACCAATCAATATCTTCAAGTTGGTCTATAAATTCTGACATGATTTTTATTCATTTTTATTATCTAAACAGTTTTTGTGGTTTGAGTCAATAAAATAAAACAATAGGATCAGAAAAGTACTAAAAAATTAGAAAACATAACAAAATGTCCCATGGTCATAGACGTTGACAGATAAGTTGAATAACAGAGAGCTTGTCAAAAAGAGTTTGTCACAGATTTGCCTCAGAAAAGCACACTGAGGAAATCAATTGACCATTGAGGAATCTTGGTCATTAATCAAAGAGGTTTGGTTAATCTTTGTACTTGAAGTGAAAGTTGTACTAGAAACGTTTAATAAAAATATGGGGAACAGGAGCATGAAAACTGGGAGAACAGCCCAAAAGTCTGAAAAGCTTCGTAATGACTGAAAGAGAGAAAAGGGAGGAGTTGAACAAAAGTTTCAGAACCGAATTAATTATTTTAAGGAAAAGGAACATAATCCTATTACTAAACTGCAAAAAAAAAAAAAGTAAATTCAGGGGAAAGGGAATGAAATAAATAAAAAAACAGTGATGAAGGTTATTGATCAAAAAACTCTGTTGATAAGGAAAGTGCACAACTTTTCTTCTGAAACAGGAGAAAAGCTATAGAAAGATGTCTGAATGGACCAGTTTGGTGGCTGATCTGTTTTAACAAGCACAGGAATATAGGTGCCTGTGATATTAGTCGTCTGTGATCAGTCAAAGGCAGTTATCTGCTTGAGAAGTGGCAGGGTCAGGGGCTTCAATGGTATTGAATTATTAAAAGAGATGTTCACTGTTTTTTCTTCATGTTTCACTCGTTAGTTTGAGATCTCAGTTTACTTGTGTTGCTTTATTTATTGTTTTCCAGGAACAGATGATAGGGGATTTGGACGGTGGATAGGAGAGAAACACAGCTAATTCTCCATGTAGCAAGAACTCTAGACTCATTGGATGGGCTCTGTTGAAATTCTGTAGATCTCTGAATCAGACTCAAAAAATAATGGGAGAGTAAGAGGGTATAATGAAAGTGTGCAAGTCTCCAAAAATGAGGTGTGCTCATAAAATATGCTCTTAGAACCAATGAATTTCTATGAAAATAGGCAACTGGAAGACAGAGCGTGATGTTGCATAAGTAAAACCAACAATTAATAATCCAGTTCACTTTCAAGTTGGTTAAGTATATGAAAAGTGCTCTGTTAATATTAACACAGGTGTTAGCAATAAGTCCTACCCCTGGTCATCACAAAATATAATGCAAAATACAATGAAGAAGAATGAGAATGCTCTCAAAATAAAATGTTCTGCATCATGTGATCATTTTACGGTATGTGATCCTTTATTTCAAAGAAAAAGAAAACAAATACATTAATGTTTGATAAAACTCTATAGTCCTAAATCCAAATTATAATTTATATACTATATTTAAATACAAATAATGGTATGGTAAAACCTCTTGAATATTATTATTAAGTAAAGTTGATTATTAAGGTAAAGATATAAAGCTTTAAAAATCATAACCCTTTTTATAGCTAAATTATCTCTTAAGGTATCCACATATTACTTGAGAGACGGAATTAATTAATGGAAATGCTTCCCTCTTTGAAGTCCTTGTCTCTTGACGTGAGGCTAAGGTAGTTCATATTTACCAAAGTAATTAAAATTTATTTCAAGCAGTTTTTCCAAAGTAGATTATTTTTTGGAAAGACTTTCCAATTAAGACGTGAAGTGTATAGTGGACAATTTGTACGTGGGAAAACGATTTTATTTGAAATCCGTGCTCTGGAAATCGCTACGCATTGTTGGCCTGCACAGTGGCCGCACAGACTTGAGAGGCGTGGCTGACAGATTGTAGACACATGAGCAGTGGTTTATTTAATCAATTGATCACAGGCATGTGATCCTCAGGACGAACTCAATGCAGCCAACTGTATTCTTCCAAAAAGCATAGATTTATTTTTCCTTTAAGAATTTTGATATTTCAAAGCATCTTAAACCACATTTGGAAAAGCCTCAAAGGGGGATTGAATTACAATTATTCAGTTGTTTCTATATGACTTTTATTCTTAAAAGATATATATGTGTAACTTACATGTCTGACAAAAGTAATTAAATAATAAAGGACTACAGAAGGATCATTTCTCAATTATATTAATATTAAAGCAGATAAATTCTTATTAAAGGAAAATAGACCTTATAAAGTATATGAGTAGCAATATTTAATCTTTTTCACAATTCTAATCTCTAAAATTGAACTAAGGCATTATTTAAGAACTGAACTTTCTAAATTTAAATTCCAAAATGAAGTAAAAAAGATAATTTGAAATAATTCAACTTTTGAAATAATGATATTAAGTAAAACTATGTGTTTGAGTAAAAGAAGAAAGAAAAAAAATTTTTTTTAGTCTAATGCATTGCCTTAGTCAACAATTGTTGACTGTGATAATAGTCTTAAATATCACAGCTGAAGTTCAACCAGTCTGATATTTGACTCTACGTTAGGTATATATTTGACTAGTCTTTAGCAAACACCATATCATAATGCCCTGTGTCATTTTACCTAATGAAAGAATAGGGTAAGCATAGCCTAGTGTAGAGTGATTTTAGCCTTAAATCGAAGTATGAGTTATTAATTTACAAGTTCTTTTTGGCAAAAACGTTTGGCATCCTGGTTTATATAGATATGTATCACATAAAGGTTGAGTGAATTTGAAAGATAGAGGAATTATTTAGAGTACATTTAAGAAAGTAAGTAAATAATATACTATTTTATAATTTGGAGCATGTATTTTCAGCACTTTACATTCAAAATAATTATGAAATTATGCATTTTCTTTTATCTTTTATAGCTTCTACATTTAGAAATAGATACAGTTACATAGGCATATATATTTTTTCTTTTTTCATATTTCTTATTTATTTATTGATACCAAGGATTGAACCCAGAGGGTCTTAACCACTGAGCCTTATTCCCAGCCCTTTTTATGTCTTTTTTTTTTTTTTAATTTTGAGAAAGGATCTTGCTAAGTTGATGAGGCTTTGAACTTGTGATTTTCCTGCTTCAGTCTCCCAAACCACTGGGATTATAGGTAGAAGCCACCATATCCGGCATCTTTTTCTTTTCTAAAGTTGCAGCCAAAGTTCCTTATATCTTAAGTAATTTAGCAGACAGAAACAAAATGTAATACACTTTGCATTTAAAAAGCATGAAAATATCTTAAGGATCTTGATATTTCTGACAGTAACATCAAAACCCAGACAGAATGTGGTTTTGTCATGCTCACCTCTGACCTCCTCCCTCTGTTGAGGTAAGTGCAGACCGGGCTGAAAGCGCCACTTCCACAGACATACAGATGAGTGCGGTTGAATGTCTGAATTACACGGACGAAGTTTCCACAGCCGTGCTGGAAGAAGTAGAAAACATGAACTGAGCAACTCAATGACTTCTGTGTTACCTCTACCAGCTGCATTAACTTGGGATTTCTGTGTTCTAGGTAACAAAGTGACTTCAACTCTTGATGTATTATTCCTTATCTTTGAGAAACTGTGTGCATACCTCATAAAGGTAATTTTAAAATACTCATTTAACTTGTGGAACCACCAAATCAAATGTTGAGATTGGATGCCCTGAAAAAAAATAAAGCAGGGACTCACAGATAGTCACAAAAACACTATGAAAATAGGACCTTAACTGATATTTACTGAGCAACAATCTTAAACCAAGTTATAGATGAATCTTTGGTTAGTAAATTAACAATAAAAGAATCATTTTTCAATTATTTTAGTACTATAGTATTAGTATATTGACAATATACTAATATACAATATCTTATTAGTATTAGAATTTATGTCACACAAATATTACAAAAACAGTATTTCACCTAATGTTTACTGAGTACCAACCTTAAGCCAGGTTATAGTCTAACATTTGGGGCATTTTCAAATGGACAAAATCTCTATACTTGTAGAACTCAATTGAAAAAAGTTGCCATATATGCCCTGCTTTTATTATTTCTATTTAAATCATTACTCATTTTAGCAATGTATATGAAAATGCTCTCAAATTTGTACTTGTCAAAGCAAAATAAATACAATTTAGACAGACATTTCTTACCTTTTTTAACTCTGTGTTGTTATTGTTAGAAAATATGCTTGAGGAAATAATAAGAAAACAGTGTGGTTTATCCCATAGACTTATCTCAGGAAAGTGCTACCCCACCTCTGGTGATAATTGAAATAATTTGTCTCAGATTGTAATATTTTACATAATGTATGTTTTCATGTTCTAAACCATTATAAACTTACTCTACCTGTGAAAGCTAATAGGGATGTGCAAGTTGTGTCCTCATTTTCCATAAGACATTGCACACACATGCACTATGCAAATCTGTTTTGAATGAAATGGCACTTATTCAAGTTTAATATTATTAGAACAAAATGGCAAAGACTACTGGCCTTTTCAACTGGCAGAGAAAACTAACCACAAGAAGGGGGAATAACTGGTGCTTTTAATGAAGAATGATGTAATCATTCTCTCCACCCTTAATCCCCTAAAATGCTCCATTTCTCGCCCCCAAAAGTCCTTTCTCACCTGCTTCCAATTCAACTATTGCAAGGCTTTGATTTATTCATTCAATGACATTCAAAACAAATATTTTAATTCTAAATTGACAGTGACTTTGCAGGAGTCCACAACTTCTCTGTGTCCAAATTAAGCATGTTCCACACTTTCTAAATTCACTATCCTTTGCTCATTACAGATTAATAAAGCCTGGGACTGAATGTTGTTCCCTTCACAAAGTCATTTTACTATAGAAGAGATTTTTGAAAATAATTCTATCATCAGAGATAGGTTTTTTAAATAAAAGACTTAAAAAGAAATATATCAAAATTAACAGTAATTTTCCCTGGGTAGTCACACAACACATGTTGGTCTATTTTTCTCTTCTAGGTATATTCCTGATTTTTTAAAATGCAAATAGTTATTTATATTTAATGAAAAAGTAAAAAGAAACTTTACTAAAATAGAAGTTGAATTTAAAGTCAATATTATTTTACACTTTTTCATCATTTTTCTCTTAATATTCATTATTATTTGTCAGCCAACATATACTACTTTTCATACATAGTAATTGTATACAGATGTTTCTATTAAAGATTTTTATTATTAAATAATCAATCATCAATTTTACTGTCACAGAAACTAATCTTACAGACCAGAGTATACACTTTGTTTTTAGGTTAAGACATTAATGACTTTTGCTAAATATACAGTGTCACTGTATCTTGACACCTGTTTATAGAGGTACCTGGAAATTGATTACATTTGTACAGATGATAGCACATTTCCCTGAAGTATGTATGCAATGTGTCTATGTTAAGGAGTAAGGAAATCTATGAGCAATGAGACTTGTGCTTATTTTTTCACAATCAAATTTAATCACCCTGATATTCTGTATATGATACTTTCCCGTAAGACATGAATTCAGTCCAATCCTAGCATAACAGGTTATGGCCGTCCCTCTCATCTTGGGTTTTATAAAAGACAGTCTATTTTCATGAATCACTGATATTAGTAAAAAAGAACAAGTAATCTTTTTATATTTCAAATGTAGACTATACTCATTTCCTATATCTATCTGCTTATTATGGCTAATATTTTTGAAAGTTTACTATGTGCTAGACATAGAAATAATTATCTTATATATGTTACCGTATTTTACTTCCTTGGAAGTTTGATTTGCACCTTTGTGACTGACAATTATTGAATACCTACTATATGTTACTTAGTCATTTTACCTGAATTCATTCAATTTTTTACAGCAACTCAATCCCCCTTAGAACATAAAGCTTAGAGGATTTTTAATTAATTTGCCTAAGGTCATGCAGGTAGAACCTATAAAGCAGACTTTCAAACACATATGTCTATGTTGAATGCTGTATTTTTAGCCACTTTATAATTTATCTTTGGATGAGGAACCATACTTGCTGTTACAGCTGTTATTAATATTTATGTCTTTTATGGTTTTTATAATTATTACTGATATTAACACATTTCAATCCTTAGATATGGATTGCTTTAACTCTCACAGAAATGATTTGAATATTAATATCCCATTTTAGTGATGAGGAAATTAAGTCTCAGACAGATTAAATGAAGGTCTAATAAGTAACTGAGCTGGGCCTGAACCAAGACCACTCTCCACTCCAGTTTTTCTATAGGATTTTGATTATCAATGAACAGACTCCCACAATGGCACTCAGTGTGCCTCTCACCCCTTTCCACACACAAGAACACAAAAAGAAAAACAGATTGGTTGAGTTAATAAATGGAAATCATTATCTAGGTGCTGTGCATTTCTACTGTGTTGTTTTAGCTTCTGTCCACATTAGTTCTGACCTAGACCACTATATCAATTCCATCCAGCAAATATTTACTCAGTTCATTCTATGCAAGGCACTGCATATGGGGCTAGAAACATTGGAATGAATACACCCACTTCCTGCTATCAAAGAAAGAAGGGCACAATATCAGGCTGTAATAGGTGCTATAATAGGGTTGTAAGTTTTAAAACGTATTACAGAAGAGAGACTGTATTGCTCAACTTATTATAAAGATTTGAGTACAGATGTCATTTGAGCAGATTAAGCTAGAGATTTTGACAGAAAAAAGTATAAATAAGAACATTTCAACAGAAAAAATAGCATGAACAGAAAACAAAGGCATGAGAATGCAGGGTTCACTTGGTGAATAGTGCCTAAAAGGGCTAGGAGTAGAGAGTAGATTACGGCATGCAGATCTCAGAGCCAGATGAACTGGGATCCCTGGCTTCATCTTTTACTTGCTGTTAGAACTTAAGGCTGAGGCTGGAGTGGTGGCTTAGCAGTTACAGTGCTTGCCTGGCATGAGCAAGGATGTGGGTTCATACTCCAGCATTACGTACACAACTAAGTGTTGCAGCAATGAAAGCCACATGAAAAACAAAAACAAACAAACAAACAAAAAAAGATTTTCTTTCTCTAAAAAAAAAAGAAAGAAAGAAAGAAAGGAAGGCTGTTGCTTAGCCTTTCTGAGCTTCAATCACTGTAAAATGGCAAAGTTAAGATATTTTGTGAGCAACATATTAATAAAGCCATTGGACTCATATCAGGCACATGATAATTATGCACAATAGTCAAAATACTGGTTTGTTTCATTTGTGTTCTTTACCTATATTGTCCACAAAAACTATAGGAAGTGGATAGGGCACTTGTCCTGCACAGAGCTAGTGCAGGTTTTGGCCACAGTAGAAATGTGTGAAAGACTTGTGGAATGAAGCAAGCCTTAGAGACTTTTGTAGAGGGCTGTGAACGTAACTTGGTGGTATGGTGTTTGTCTAGCATACTTGAGGCCCAGCACCTCAAGAACAAAAGGAGACTTCAATGGAAATACACACCATGAATTCAGCTTTCTTTTCATTGTTTATTTCTTGGTGGAATGCTAATGAAAGTTAAAGCAGCTAACATTATGCAGAGTACCATATTTATTTTATATATATAGACACATGTATATTAAAAAATGCTGGAAGAATATCCTCTAAATCATCAGAAGTGATTATGTTTCATTAGTGTAATTTACCTCCACAGTGATATAGTGTTTACTGTGTGCTGTGCTCTATTCTAAGCTCTCCATAAATATTGGCTCATTAATCATCTTAACCAAATAAGATAGACACTATGAACTAGCACATTTCACAGATAACGAAACCAACACACAGAGAGGTTAAGATTGCAAAGTAAAGAATAAGTAAGAGATAGTCTATTTTATGTTACTTTACATGTGCTTTTTTAGACTTTCCAAGATTTCTTTATTGAACATACACAGTTTGCTAATACAAAATAAATGTTTTTAAAACATCTTGGAGCACAAGTGAATAGGTCTTTAAAAATATTGAGACTTCATGGTCCATACTATGTGATTTAAAAAGCAAACAAATCCTTATTTATTTTTCTTCTTGGTCTACATCTTTTTGGTGTGGGGAATAAATCAATGAATTTTGACAAAGTTATTCCCCAAAAAAACATGTTTTTCAGCAGATTAGGATCATTTGCTCATAGACACAGGGAAACAGTATCATACAGATAATAAATCAAGTTTGGCCCTGTGTGCATTTAATGTATATATGCCTAAATATAAATAATCTGCTTAATTTTTCAATGATCTGCTACAACATTTATTTAGTTCATTTATTAAAGCCCAGGTCACTGAACATGTTTGACAGCATGTGCTATTGTTTAAGTTCAAGTTAGAGTATGAAGAAAATGTTAACATTTAGAAATAAATAGAGTATGTGAGAATGTGAGTTCTTTGGATCCTATGGTCTGAATATAGTTTGTTTGCCTGCATCCTCCTCTAAACTCATATAGAAGATCAATCCTCAAAGTCCTATGTCCACGATACTAAGAGGATGGAAATTTAATTTGAATATGGTGTTTACAGGTGGGGCTTTTAGAAAGGGATAAAATCTAACGACAAGGTCGTTAGGATGAAACCCTGGTAGCTTTATAAGAAGTGGGATAGAGACCATATATACTTACTACATATATGTGGTCCTTGTTTTTTCCTGTATAATGCCATGTGTCACTTCCAGACTGCCAGCAAGAAGGCTATCACAGGAACTAAGCAAAATATAGCACTGTGTATCCTTGAGTCTACAAACTAAATAAATTATCCTTCATAAAGTCAACCTGTGTCAGGTACTTCATTATAGTGATGAAAAGCTGACTAATACATATGTGAAGAGTGATAAATGGAAAATAGTTTATACTCTATTTAACTGAGGCAAAAATTTGCCATATCCCCACTGTTGTAATTCATTTTCTTTAGTTACTATATAATTACAATATTATCTGGGATCAGATTTTAAATTAATTATATTTTTCACAATAAAGCCATGTCTTTTTTCAAAACTTCAATTAGAATTGGATGCAATTAAAAAGTTTGAAGGAATAGGGTTGCTTGATTCTGTTTTTTTTTTATTTTTTATTTTATTTTTTAAGAGAGAGAGGGAGAGTGAGAAAGAAGGAGAAAGAGAGAGACAGAATCAATTTTTATTTAGTTTTTCACCTGGCTTTTGTTGCTCTGACTCTTAGTTGTGTACATGGTTCTGGGGTTTGAACCCATGTACTCACGCTTGCTGGGCAAGCGCTGTAACCACAAAGCCACCACTCTAGCCCCCTGTTTTATTTTTTCTTTCAATTGTTACAATAGTATGGATTTTGTCACCACTTTATGTTTTGCTTAGTAGATGATTAATATATTGAAAAGCAGAAAAATTTACTTTAACAAAAATTTATTCCTAAAATATGTGCATAATGAATTCATTACAAACATTATTCATTTAAAAGCATTCAGAAACTCACTATCCACCATGTCTCATCCCCAGTCCCTGAAAATCACTTGGAACGGATTCCCATGCTTAACTGCTCCCATCTCCATTTATTCAGAGCTTGTTTGACTTTTATGAAGTGCTTAGATAAAGAAGTACCACCAGAGATGATGACATTTGGCATGCAGCATTTCCAATCAGTGAAGGGAGACTCGGAATTAAAACTGCAGTGGAATAAGTTCTAGAGTTCCAGGTGCACGTGGGCTGTGCACATGGACTGGGCCTGTTGCCCAGTTCTGGTGGAGAGAGAAGGCTCTCCAGAGAAGGGACATGCACATATGACCTGAAAGGATAAGTAAAAAGACAGGAAGATAATCGAAGGAGAGCTGATTCGTATGTAGCATGTGCCAAAGGTGGGAAGAGGAAGAGAATATAGTTTATTTGAATTTCAGTATAATTGAAATAAAATAAGTAGAAAAGTTAGAGATCTAACATGACTGCCACCAAATATCAGTTATGGTGAAGAGTGCAGTGCCTAGAGCTGAACATCCTGAGTCAGACGGAGAATGTCCTGCTTGCTAATGGTGCAGCTTTTGGTTGGTTCCCCAGTCCCTTAGTTGTTTACTTTCTTTATCTTAAAAATGTGGGCTGGGCATGGTGGAGCACACCTGTAATCACAGTGGCTCAGAAGGCTGAGGCAGAAGGATCAAGATTATGAGTTCAAAGCCAGCCTCAGCAATTAGCAAAAGCTCAAGCAACTTAGCAAGACCTTGTCTCAAAAAGAAGGTTACAGATGTACGGATGTGGCTTAGTAATTAAGTCACCAGTACCAAAAAAGAAAAAAGCAACAACAACAACAAAAAAAACCCAACACGGGTAGTGACAATAATATTCATCTTGTAGAATTGATATGAGGATTAAAATAAAGCACTTGGAAGAGGGCCTGGCCTGTTTAATTAAATATTGGGTACTAATATTTGATGATCTTTGCTTTGCATGTATGTCTCATCACCTCTAATATACTGGAAAGACTCTAAAGTGTAGGGAATCAACTTTATTCATCTTTAGCTTTTTCATAATACTTGATTTGTGCCACAATTCCATTTTTAAAAATAAAATATTAAATTATTAAATGACACATTCCCATCATGATAGGACATCGTTAAATATTTGGTTTCATAGAAAAGTGTAATAAAAAATAGGTTACTCTCTAGAACTTTCAAAGTTTTGTTTCTCATTATTCTTCTACCACCTCCCTCCTCCATTTTTTCATTCATCATTTATTTTTTATTTTTATTTACTTTTTTTTTTTTTTACGTGTGAATATTTATTTTTAAGTTTAAACAGCTTCATATGGTCAGTGATGATTATATTGGACAAAACAGAGCTTAAAGGAAGTGGTGATCTATGTCATATACCTATTTCCTCTCCAGAACACCATTCCTGATGTTTCTAGTTAGAAGTAATCTTGTTCTATCTGTATATTTCTTATTTCCCTTGTAACAAATTACCACAAACTTGGTGGCTTAAAAGAACACACACAATGATTATTTTGAGTTCTGGAAGTCAGGATTCTGACATCAGTCTTACTGGACATGGGGGTGTGTTCCTTTCTAGGAGCTCAAGGACACTCTTTCCTTGCACTCCCACGTTCTAAAGGAGGCCAGAAATCCTTGGCCTGTGGCCCCCTCTTCCATCTTTATTTACTTTTTTAAAGAGAGAGAAAGGGAGGGGGGGGAGTGAAAGAGAGAGAGAGAGAGAGAGAGAGAGAGAGAAAGAGAGAATTTTATTTATTTTTTCATCTGGCCTTTGTTTCTCAGATGCATGCCAGGCAAGCTTTCCAACTGCTGAGCCACTGCTCAAATCCCTTCACAGCACATTTAAAGAAAGCTTCTCTGTAGGTCTTTCATGTATGAAGTGAGATGGATTTGTTAGACTTTCTCTTCTTTTATGTAGACAGGACAAGTATTTCAAAGAATTAGTTTAATAATTATTTCCCAGGACTCAACAATGTTGTGTAGACAAACAAAACTTGTCCAGCTGAGTCCTAAAAAATATCTAGAATAGAACTCTCTACTAGTTATGTCCCAAGAGCATGGTAACCGGTCGTACAGAAGAATTTAAAGATATCCATGAATGATACTATAGCAAAACAAAACTGGGGAAGAATGCAAACATGTATTGAAAACTATATCTGATAACTTTTAATTTTAATTATCCCAAGCAAACAATAGAGGGTTTCTATTTTGCCAAAGGAAGTAAGAAATCAAATGACTTGGCAAAGATTCTTCGGAAGGTCAATAGCAATTTTTGGAAACAGAATATACAAACATATCTAGTCTACATATTAACATATCTGGTCTACATATTTTGCCTGTAGCAGTTTCTATGAATGGAAATGTAAATCATTTTGCAGAAAGGACAATCAAATTCAGTCATATTGCCCCAGGATATTACTTTGGCAAAAGACAAGACACAATAAGATATACATCCATGGGAAATATCTTTTCATTTTTTCCTCTAGTTTATGAACCAGGAGACTCCTGTACAAAATTTCTTCTGCTTTCTTTCAAATTCTTATTATTGGATGAATTGTAGAATTAAAAAAAATGAGACCCAGAACTGAGTCAAGACTGGTAATCTCTCTTGCCAAGAACCCTTCAGTGATATTTGGAAATTCTATGTTCCAGAGTCTTCCATGGCTCTGCACTGAGCCAGACATTTTGGGAACTTTCCACCTGTGAATGGAGTCAATGGAAGTTAAATTTCATCTGCACAAGTACTGACTTTTCCCCATAACTGGCCAAGCCTGATGAAGTTCCAGAACACTCACAACTCAACTTCAGCGTTCAGACTATTAACATCTCTTATTAACATTTCCTGTTAACATACTCCTATCAACATCTCTTACCTGCAGTGTTAAAAACAGTGCTTAGTCAACATTTTTGACACTAATTTGGGGCTGCAGTTTGATATGACCTCAGAACTAGATGCATGTATGTGTAATTGTACTAGATTTTTCTGCCCAATTCTCATAGTTCCATCTCATTGCCTACTTAGCATGTGTTTTCATGCTCATTTGATTAAGGTTGACTTTTGCAACAAGATAATAAAGCTAATTAAACACAGACCTGTATCTGGTTTTGCACACATTATGTGTCCACCATCGCGCACTATGCCAGATATATAACAGGTACTCAATCAGCATTTACTGAATGAATAACTGAATGAATGAAGGGAAGAAACTCTTAGCCAAATTATTTGCAAAAGTGGGTGAGTTTGATACTTTTTTCCCTTATATCATTTTTTGTGTTTAAGAACAAAAGATAAAATGACATGTGCTTGATAAATACTACATAGCTTCTGCATATTAAAGTTTGGTATTATGTATTTCTTTTATAATATTCAAGAATAACAATGTGTCAATTAGTCTTTTGTAGAAATCCATAGAGACTAGAGATGTCTTGCTTGATCCTTTACATACATTGAGGCCACTTATAGGAATACAATTTGCATTAGCATTACAGTGAGGATTTATCAACACATATCTAAATAGCCATGATTTTCTGGTTATTTTTAATTAACAGAGCTATCATTCATCGATGGTGATTTACAACTCTGGAATGTGGCTAACCACTTTTTTTTTTTTTTTTAAACCAAGAATCTTTGGAAAAGCCCACATGGCATCTGGGAACTGCTCCAGACATTTGCATTATCATTATTTCCGCAGCCTTCTGAGAATTCTGTAGGCTAGATCCACTTGGAACAGGGGTTATTACTGAAATCCATCATGAAAAGTGTCTGCATGAAATAATAAAAGCAAGGCAGGAAATTTTTACCCAGTCAGGAATTCCAAAACTACAGATGGTGTGAGTATTCCAAACTCTTCACATCTACATTTTTAACATGAGTCCAGCCAAGGATTTAAAACAACATCCCTTGTCTCACAATTTTCTGCACTCCATGTGCATGGAGCTAAAGACCAGTTCTTTAAGTTTGTATGTTTCTTTTCTTTCTTTCTTTCTTTTTTTTTTTTTTAAATACTCACTGTAGGATCTTTGCCAGCCATTTTGCACTCTTCAACTTTGATTGTAGATGCTGGCCAGAAAACCTGCTCAGAAAGGAAAACAGGTTGCATAATCTCACCTGGATATATGACAGCTCAATGTTCTTTATTTACTTTTTGCTAACTGACTTCCTTAAGATATTTCTATGTTATTGTTTTAAAATTCTTTCTTCTTTCCTCTTATGAATTCAGTATTGTGATTATCTAACAACTAACTATCTTTTTGTTTTTTTGTATCAGTTCTTTTCTTTAACAATAGACTTATAATGATGCATGCCCATTCACTAACTGTATGTTAAAATAAGGTTATTATTAACATAAAGGTACATAACTAATGCATAGTTTGCTCATTTTTATTTATAGCACACTTTTCCTAACTTCTTGTATCAGAATGCATGAACATATATGTTGCTATCAGTTTAATATTATTTTTGGTAAGCCACACAATCTGACTGGTAGACTGACTTACAGTGGCCCCTTCTGTACTTTAACAGCTAAAACAACTTGGATGAAATCCAGGAGATTCTGTGAAATACTACGCCAGTGTCCTAAGACACTATTGTCTTAAGTCAGATGTAACACAAATGATTTCTCTTTTCAGTTGTTAGCCTGCTGCTCATGTTAACATAAAAAATGCAAAATGTCTTTCCTGTAAGAAACTTATAATTAATCTTTACTTCTTTGCTCCAATAAAGCTCAATTATTTTGCTGAGACTGAATCATAAATATAAGCCACACCTGTTCAAATGCAATGAATAGTAGTCTTCTTTATAAACCTTATGTGGATTACATACAGAAAACAAGGGGGGGTCTTCCTTGAACCTGATAATTTTTTTCATACCCCCATGCCATTCCTTTTCTTTTTTCATAAACACAGGAAGTATTTTCTTATGTAGCTCCAGGTTCAATTTGTTAAAAACTATTATTCTAGACAGTGAGAACTGAACTCATAAATTTTCAGACCATGAAATAAAAATCTTCTTTGATATATACTGTCATGTGTCTAGTATTTTAAATTGTTCTAATGAAATACATATTATTTTTCATTATATTTGACATTTTTAAATAAAAAAAGCACCTAGAAGATCAAAAGAACCCTCATGAAAATGACAAACTTACACTTAAAGGTTCTTGACTTATATTGTTAATATTCAAGGAGAGAATATGATCTTTGCTGCCCACATAAATGCGGTCCTGGTCTTCATCCATTAACAGAATCCTGTAGTCTAAAGGTTGGTGGGACAGGCTGAAGTACTCAGAGGTCTTGGTTTCCCAGAGCTCTGCAATGGTGAACAGCACAGGTAAAAACAGAATGTCTTTTTTTTTTTTTTTTTAAGAGAGAAGGACAGTGAGAGAGAGAAAGAGAGACAGAGAGAAACAATTTTTATTTAGTTTTTCATGTGGCTTTCGTTGCTCTGACACTTAGTTGTGTATGTGGGTACTGGGGTTTGAACCCATGTACTTGCGCATGCCAGGCAAGTGCTGAAACCACCGAGCCACTGCTCCAGCCCCAAAACAGAGTGCCTTGATTCTATAATTCTACTATTTCTTTTTTTTTTTATATTGGTTCCATATAGTCTTACGAAGGGATTCATTGATTCACATTCATACATGCATACGTAATGACAAAGTAGCTTAAACCCAAACCTTGCCCAGGATGGATCTCATCCTCTTCACCAACCCCCCCATCTCATATCTCTTCTGTACTTTCCCTATGTTATAGATGTAAATGATCATATGCATGTATTTTAATTATTGAAATTTCTAGATTTATATGCCTTCCTCAGTATATTTTGGCTTCTCATAGGAGTCAAGTATACTCTACAGTATTGATCATCCCTCATTCCCCTCCCTTTCTTCACTCCCTTTCTCCCCCTCAATATCTATAGCTCCCACAGCTTATGTGTTACTTCAAATTTGTTGGATTTATTAATTAAATTTAACTAACTTTCATCCTATCTTAGGTTTTACCTAGCTTCCACATATGAGAGAAAATATTTGACCTTAAGTCTTTATTTGGCTTCTTTCACTCAGCAATATTTACCAAAAAATAAAATAAAATAAAATAAATAAGATCCATTTTTCTCCTACAGTGAAACTTAAAATAAAATTATGTTAATGAATATTTAAATGATTACCTTTATGCTGAAGCAAAAACAGAGAAACCAACAAGTTCAGTGTTAAAATTTATGGTGATGCTACATGATTCAAATTATGCACCTTGGTAATAATCTCAAGTTTATTAGTGGATTTCATTAGTTCAAAACTAGTTAAAATAGATGAACCAAAAAAAAGTAGAACAGAAAACAAACCAATGGCAGTGAGAATATCTTCTTATTATCTATTAGTGTTTCATTCTTAGATTTAATAAATTCACCAATTTAAAATTATATTCTATTTTTAGAATAGTACTTATTTCATCAGCATAATTTTAAATAGTCTAAATATGTTTTTCTATAAATAATTTGAAAATAAATCTATTTTTCCTCTATAGCTCATTCAGGAGTCAATATCAGTTAAATAACAGTATCCCTATGCATATATCAAAGGACAATGAATGTATCATGACAATGAAAGCAATTAATAACTATTGTAATGGATAAAATTTTCTCTCCAGGCAAAATGTTCTTTTGCACAATGTAAGACTTTTCTATTCAAACAATGTAGGATTTCTTTATTTTTTTATTATAATTTTAAGAGAATGATACGCTATGAAAAAGATTGCTATTTGAGATTACTGCTCCTATGAACTGATTCTAAATTTATTTTTTTTTTAAAGAGAGAGGGACAGTGAGAAAGAAAGAGATAGAGAGAGACAGACAGAGAGAATCAATTTTTTTATTGAGTTTTTTACATGGCTTTTGTGGCTCTGACACTTAGCTGTGTACATGGGTGCTGGGATTTGAACCCGTGTACTTGCGCATGCCGGTCAACCACCGCAACCACCGAGCCACCACTCCAGCCCTGATTCTAAATTTTTTTATATAGAATTAAAACTAGAATCTAGAAAATTTGATATGCTATAGTTTCACAAATCAAGGTAGAAAATATGATACTAATACAACACTATGAACTATATTCTGTGTGTATTATATATCTTACTATATTCTGTGAGAGATATCCTATACGAGAAAATAAAGAAGTCACAAATTTGACCTGTTTTGTAGGCATACCCTTTGGACTGTCTAGCATAATCTCCTCCAGGTAGTTTTAGGCAATAATGTCACATATCATCCAAGTAGCATATTGTAATGCCAGACTGTGGTGACAAACTTCCTGTGATATTTAGCGAATTACCTAACCTCTCTGTGTCACAATTTTCTCAACTGTAAAAAGCAATAACAACTGTGCCTGGGGGAACTGAGAGTTTCCATGGAAATCAACTGAAGTAATACATGTAAATATTTGAAATGAGTAAGGAAAAAGTATTTAATAAATTCCAATTCTTACTACTGTTTTTATTAGTAGTTATTATTAGTGTTAAGTTTCTATCATTAATTATAAAAAAGAAATGAATGGGTTAGAGAGGTGGCTCAGTGATAGAGCGTTGCCTACGCTATGCGAAAGACCCAAGTTCAAACCACAGCACCACATACACAATTGCAAGTCAGAAAAAAATAAATAAAATTGACTCTCCCCTCTCTCTCTCTCCTTAAAAAAAAAGAGAAAAGAAAAGAAATGAATTTAGGTAAAATGAATACGTTTTCTTCCTTTATTATTATTTATTTAGGAAGTCACATCCATAAAGTTATTAATACATAATATTAAAGCATATTCTTAGATATAAAGTTCATATGATAGCAAAGTATATGATTTTTATGTGGAAAATAGCTAAGAAAAAAATTCAGAAGAATCTTGAAAAGCAGAATCATGAGAAGAGACAAGAACAAAGTACAGGTGGGTCATGACTACAAGGGACAGGGTTGCATATCTTTGCAAATGGGACTAGGGCTGCTGAGCACAGTTCACTGTGCTGACCTTCCAGTTTCTGAACCTAATTAGACATCATGGAGTGAACTCATGGTGCCACTGTCCCAGGAACTGGGACAGCTTCCTTCACGAGAGCAAAAAAGGTGGTGGTGGAGATATCATTCAGCCAAAAGGTCAGCCAATGCTATAGCAGAGATGAAGACTAATAGAAAAAAAAAAAAAAAAACCCAAGAGCTGGGAGCATGGGAAGAATACAGGATCAAAGCAAGTGTCACTCACTGGAGAAGACACAGACCGCCTTCATTCTGTCTAAAATCCCAATGTTTTATCAAGCTTGCTTTTCATAAGGCATGCAATTCACAGTTGTGCAAACATTGTGTGTGGGGTTTAGCTTGGGCAGCAGAACAGACTTTAACTAGTATCTTTTGTATAAATAATTCTCCAGTGAAATACATGGAATAAAGCGAGAAAATGACTGAGTTCTGGCCTCTGGGGCCCAACCACCACCGAGAATCTGAATCCTGACTGTACTTTGATCTGTATTTTAATCTGTACAAAAAAGACACTCTGGATCCCAGCATCCTCATCTGTAAAGTAAGAGTAATAAACCTGCATCACTGGGCTGCTGAGAGGCTTAAATTGACAGCACACACTAAGTAGACTTTAGTTATAGTGATGCTAGTTACATAGGTTACCTGTTTGAGACTTGAAGCAAGACATATCAGTATTCAGTCAACAATCTAAGAACCATTCCCTACCCAAGGGAGGACAAAGGGAGAACTAGAATGCCTAATTTATATTTAATATTGATATAACTAATATTTAAAATGTTAAAAGTAGAATCTACTTGAATTATTTGAGTAGAAGAGTACAATAATGAAATGAGGTATTCCAAAGGGGAATTATTTGAGTATCCAGGGTAACTTTGGAGTGTGAGAACTGAAAGACTGAAAGAATTTTAGTTGTCAAGATATGATACTGATAAACTCCAGATATACTAGAAATGGGAAGGAAGAGTTGCTGTGAAAAACCCTTAAAATCAAGGAAATGGAATGATTTTATGTGAGATTGGGCTTGGGATTAAGGGTAGGTACAAATTCTCTCAAAGTTCAGTTTTGATTTATTTATTTTCAAAATATTCTCTATTTTTCTTTTTTATTTCTTTTCCTAACTCATATCAAATATAGCTAAGAATGTATTCTTGGGGCTGGAGCGGTGGCTCGGTGGTTGCAGCGCTTGCCTGGCATGCGCAAGTACACAGGTTCAGACCCCAGCACCCACGTACACAACTAAGTGTCGAAGCAATGAGAGCCATGTGAGAAACTCAATGAAGATTGATTCTGTCTCTGTATCTCTCTCTCTCTCTCTCTCACTGTCCTCTCTTTGGGGAAAAAAAAAAAAGAATGTGTTCTTAGCTGGGAAAATAGTCCCAACTGATTTTCATTTGTAAGTAACAAACAATGGCAGTTTTCTTCTTTACCTGTTTCATTAGAAAATAATCAATATTTTGCATTAATTCAGATACTAGAGGGAGCAATAACCACATCAACTTGAAGACCTTTCTGGTCTGAAGACTTTTATCTATGTTCCTGAGCCATAAAGCATTTTCAAATTTAATTATCTGCAGCTCACTGACTGTTTGATAGCTATTAACCAGGGAAGATTTACTTCAGAAGTGCCTTTGTGATGATAGAAGCCCAGGTTATTTTGTTAAAATGCTATTTAAATTGCTGTTGGTGGCCATGATTAAACATTGGGGCTTGGGAAAATTACAACTTTTTTTCTTTTTCTAGAATAAAGAGATGTGCTCAAAGCAATGAGAGTTTTAATCCATAGAAAGATTGACCCAGGGAACTATCAATGTAGATCCAACTTATGTAAATGAATGATTCAATTATTTGGACACCATTATACAAAATGATTGATTTAATGGTTTGGCTCCAGTTAGAGCAAAAAAATCACAATTGCTAGTTCCTCATCTAAATAAGTCAAAGAATAGCACTGTCTTACATTTCTTTTAATCTTAACAATGTCAACATTTTTACAGCATCAGAGGTACAGTTAGCTTTGTTGTTTCTCGGGACATGCTCAAATGATTGAGAAGGAACTTTGCTGAGAAGATGTAGCATTAAAAATGCGGCCCCACAAAGGGCACCATAGGTCTCCAAGTTTCTGGGAAAATTTCCTGGGAAATAGCATTAAAATAAAGAGAGAGGGCATGTTTCTCTCCCGAACTCCACATTATTGTAGAGCTCCTTGATGGAAAATTACTGTGATGCCTTTTATGCCGATATTTCCTGAAGGAAACTTTACAGCACAGTATTCTCACCTAAAGTCCATGGACTTTGCTTTATAATGGAAGAGTCATTGTGAGATTTGAGTATTTAACCAAAACTAAAACAAGAGGTTTCCCAAAATATAAACACTAGCAATCTGAACTGAGTCTACTTAAGTTTAGTCAATATATTGCTAGAGCAATTGAAATTAAAATTACATCCATCAATAACACTCCATTCAGTTACATAAAAAGTAACCTTGGGTTTCTGTGAAGCCAGAAATGTTAATATTTCTGAGGTGACTAAGTCATTAAGAATTGAAACTCAAGGTGCTCATCCATGTTTGGGCATTACCCCTGGATAACTATGTATATATACTTTGGTTATTGATGGTCTGATAATGTTTCCCTCTCATCTGAATCTCTATATACTCTTAATTTAAAAAATTTAAAAAAAAAGAATCTCACTCATGGGCTGGGGTAGTGGCTCAGCGGTTAAGGTGCTTGCCCGTCATACGCAAGTACACAGGTTTAAACCCCAGCACCCATGTACACAACTAAATGTCAGAGCAAAGAAAGCCATGTGAAAAACTCAGTAAAAATTGATTCTGTCTCTCTCTCACAGTCCTTCTCCGTTAAAAAATAATAATAATAATCTCACTCATGTGCTCAGGAATGTAATATTATTGGAGCGTTGATAGTGTTCCCTTTTATGAACAATATATATTTGATATACTACATAGAAAGGGAACCCATTTACTCAGAATACATTATTTTTGTTCTTTTATAAAATTCTAAAGTAGGCAAAGAATCATTTGATTGATAATCACTTCCCAGGAATATCTCATTTAGAAGCATATGCAATAGTTAATCATTAATTATATTTAAATCTCTTGATGTGCTATTATTAACATTTTTATTTAAACCACAGTTATTGAGCCCTCATCACATCAGGCTGGATGCAGCTATGTGCCCTTGTGAAGACTAAGTCCTACCTCACGTTCTGTCATTCTGGAACTTTCTCCTATCATACATACATAACTCTGCCCCAGGCAGAATGCACACTACAGATTTCAAAGTAAATCCTTAGGATATCTTTTACTTAAGAGATAGTGCTACTGACAGGATAATTTCCTCTCCTGAGTCTTTTCACAGAAGAATTTTAAGTAGAGAGGGCTCGAAAGACCCATCCTCTCCCCGAGGCTTAGTTTTACAATTGGGTTAGAAAGTGAACTTCACATGTCCCTCTAGGAAAAATTGCAGAAAAAAACAAAAGCAATGAAACTTAGCTGACTGAAACTACAGCTCCTAATTCCTAATGTAAACAGAGACCGGAAGGCACATTGTTGAAACCACATTTGCTCATAATTAATAGCCCTAAATAACACCTGTGGGTTCACCAGTAGAAGTAACTGTTCTAGGTGCTTTATATACTTACTTCATTTTATTCAAAGCCTCTGCATTAAGTCCTAATATTATTCTAGTTTCACACACAAAGAAACTACAATTCAGTATATTTAAACAACCTAACCAAAGTCACATAGTATCCACAATTCAAAGCAATATCAGTTGTTAGTCTGTGAACTCCACTGGATGCGTTCTTACTTTTCTAATCAGATGGACAACTCGATACTGATTTGTTGGGTTTCTTCTGTGTTCTTGCCCTGCACGTAAGTTTGTGCAATATCAAATACAATCCAAGAAATGCCTCTGCCTCTCAAATCTGGATTGCCAGTTGGGGAGAGGTAAAGGCCACACCGCAAACAACCTGAGAGCAATCAAGTCCTAGGATGGTTTAGTGAGCTGTGCACCACCCTACTGAGCTCAATAAACCATCCCAGGAGGTCAATGAGGCTGCGGAAAGTGGGTCAGTCGTAGTTCATGCAGAAGATAAAACGTTCCACTTCTCCATGTTTCTTGTGAGAGATGGGCATGATTATCTGAGTGGACTAAAAATTCCAGATGGATGAAAAAAGGAATGAGAGACAATTCAGGGAGCCTGGCAATAGTGAGCATGGGATGTATTTCCCAGGCATTGCATCAGACAGAAGATTAGCAAACATACAGCAGTCTTTATAAAGACGGTGTCTCGCTCTGGTTTGCCCCAGACAGCCCCAGCTCTTGCCTGTTTTCCCAGGATAATAATCAAGAGTGCCCCCCTTCATTCTCAAAAGATTCATGGTTTAGATGTTAATGTTACGTGGTCACTGTACTCTTAAGCTCCCTCTTCTTAAATGTCTTGAATGTCTTTCTATTACTTTTAGGACCAAATCCAAACTTTTAACACATCCTTCAAGGCCTGGCCCGATCTGGTCTAAGATGACCTCACTTTACTGTCAATCATCACTGCTGGAGTGTTTTCTTTGCATTCTTGCCCTTCTGGTCTTCTTTTCACATCTCGAAACTTGCCTTGCTCCTTTTTGTCTCAGAGCCTTTATACATTTATTCCTCGCACAAGATTCTTCCTGCCTTCTCTAACTCCTACTCATAATTCAAATAATAATTGCACTGTAATTTAAGTAAGCTCTCTTCATTAAAACTTCCTTGACCCTTTATGTGAAGTCTCAGGACTGCCGATATTTGCTTATTTCTTTTTGTGGTTTTCTTTTCTCTGGAAGGTTGCCTAGCAAATCGTTTGAAATTGGTTCAAAATGCCATGGGGTGGGGATAAGGGATGACACTGTATGACTTGCTAAGATCCACCTTGTCTTTTGAGGTTAAAACTGATTCTGAATAAGAGACCAAGTTTTATTTTCTTTTCTCATTAACATTCTACTTTTTTTCCTGTTATACTGAATTTTAAGATGTTTTTAACCTAGATAAATTTTTAAAATGAGCATTAATCAATAATGAGGAAAAAAATCAAATTTTAGAAAATTAGGTTTTCATGAAAGATTTTATTATGATGAAAAAATAGGGATTAGTTGAATGTGGGGTTAAGTTCTATTTCCGTCTTTTGCCAATACAGGAATTTCCTGCAATTGTCCCATCAATACCACTTCTGTGCCTTAAGTCCTTCATCTTCAATGTAAAAAGGAGATTATTTATTAACCAGAATGATACTAATTTTCCCTGCAGCAATAAAACTATCTGATGAAAAGAATTACTTCTTTACTATTTGCAAATATTATGTATTGAAAGCATTATCCATATCTGTTGAAGAATACCCATTATGCTAATGTAATGAATACATCATTTTGCAATAAATCTGGTAGGAAAAATGGGTGTTTAAAAACTTATTTTAGAAATAGAGCTACAATAATATCCCTGTGCATTTTCTAGATAAATGAAGATAAAACAAAAAACAGAGTTTTTTGTCACCTTAGCTGAACCAGATTCCATTTCCCTTGTGTGGTTCAATTGAACAGAGAACCTTAAATTCTGTCATTTCTTCTGCTAAGTTAACTTGGAAGGCATGAAAAAACATTTCAAAGACTTTAGGTACTAATCTTTGAGTTCTCACAAGGGAAGCAATGGTCAGATTCTATTTGAGGGTATGAAAAATATTAAATTAGGGAAGAGCTCAGCTATCTTGAAAGACTCTGAAATAATGGGGAAAAAAAACTTCTGGAAAGCAGAATTCAACCTGAACCCATTGCTACACCACCCAGGGAGAATGTGGATACATTGAGGTGTCAGCATCAGGGGTGTGCTATAGGTCAGGAAGGCCTCAGTTTCAGAGTGTCCACTTGAGATGTAAACAAGCGAGATAAACCTGTGGAGGGAAAAGCACTTTGTCTGACACTTGCTTTCTAGACCTCTCCACACCTCAGAAGAGCAGCTATGGAGCAAAGGGTTCAAGAACAGTGGCTCTAAGGTGGTCAGCAAAACACAGAAACATAACAGAAAGGCAAAAATGAAAAAGTTGAAAGGGTAAGGATACAATTACAATGGACATTGTCAATGAGTGCACCTCTACTAAACATATTGTGCTTTTATTACAATTGTTTATGTAGGAACTCCCAAATAGAGAAAACATTATCTTATGCCATTATTTTTAAAAGCAGTCTGTATTCAATATGAAAACAACTGTTAAAAATTCATTCATAAAAAATAAAGCTAGGAGTGAAATACTGTGAAACACAAATACAAAGTCCATGAGTGGTGGGACAGAAATTTAAAGACAGACAGTACTTGAGACCAATGGATGTGAGTGGGCAGGGATGGAGAGCCAGTGTGGTGTTTCTAGCCAGCAAAATCCCAGAGAAGAAGGAACATAATAGACCACTCCCCACTCCCATTCCCCAAATTGGCCACAGTAGAACCACAGATGCAAGATTCTTACAGCTACGTTTAACATTGGTCTATCACAAAATGTCTTATTTATAGATCTTCTATGCTTTCAATAAAACACTTTTGGCTACCTGCTGGCCTAACGACGGGAACTTCTAGTCAGAACACTGTAATTACATCAAGATGAGTAGGAGATCCCATGTGCTGAGTGAGGTCTCTTGTCCATCTAACTGTCATAAAGTTCTCTGATCCTTTATACCACAGGTCCCCATGACATCAAGCCTGTGTTTGTATATAATGCAGTAGGTTTTACACAAAATACAAACACTCCTGAGGCATATATTTACCCAATCATTCAATAGATGGTATATGAGCCAGGGGCTTGGAAAAGATGAACAGTTTTGATCTCCTTTTCAAAAAGAACAGGCTGGAGTGCAGATACACAAATCATTGTTGTTATGCTTTAAATAGTAGGTGTCCCCCAAAAGTTCATGTGTGAGACAATGTAAGAAGGTTTAGAGGTGAAATGATTGATTTTTGAGATCCTTAATTCAATCAGTGAATTAGTCCCCTGATAGAGATTAACTAAGTGGTAATTATAAGCAGGAAGGGTGTGGCATTCCCCGCTGGAATGCCTTTAAGATGTGTATTTTGTCCTTGTTGAGCAGAGCTCTCTTTCTCTGTTTCCTGCTGTGATGTCTTGAGCCACTTCCCTCCACCACACTCTTCCACCATCATATTTTTGCCTCACCTTGAGCCCCAAGGAATGGAGTCATCCTTCTATGGACTGAGACCTCTGAAACTGTGAGCCACCAAATAAACTTTTCCTCCTAAAATTGTTCTGGTCAGGACTTTTAGTTACAGCAGTGAAAAAATTAACTGAAAAGATTGCAGAACAAAATGATTCCAGAAGTCCATGGATCACCAGAGAAGGAAGATCAAGACTTCCTGGACACAGCCAGAAAATCTCAAACCGAAAGAAGAGCTTGAATATTGGTTGAGGCTCTCATAATATTAAACCAAAACTCACAGCACTAAATGCACAAAGTACAGTAGAAAACAGGGTAAGTTTTGACAACAAGGGTGTCTGCCTTTTATCAGGGGTCAGAAAAAGCTGCTGTGGGGAACTGATGTAAACTGTGACCTAAAGGATAAACATGAGCTAATACAGAGATAAGCATTTTCCAGGGAGTAGAAGATGCTTGCATTGAAACCTTAGGCAGAAGAGTCGAAGGATGATCAGAAGCTTTTGGATTGGTAAAGAAGTAGATTTGTGTGGGGTTTTCTAAGCAGAAATAAGGAGCCAAACAACATGCAAAATTACGTACAAACTTCTTGAATGTCACAGCAACATGAAAAGATGCAAACTCCTGAATGTTAAACCAAAATGGTTGGATTGTTCCCAAGTTGCTTGAGATGCCAATGAAAAAATTGAGAAAGTGTAGGACCATGATCACATGCAAGTTTTTTCTAAAAAAGATAATTCTGCTAATAACAAATCCTTGAGACATTATTTTATGATAAAATATTAAGTGAATAAAGTAGAATAATAATAGTGTATAACTAAAGTATTACATATCTACATAGAAATATGCATACATAGAAAAAGTTCTGTAAATAATTCAACTTATTAATATTATTCTTCGTGAGGTAGTCAAATAGAAACAAGAGTCTGATAAAACTGAGGTCTCATGTCACTGTCCTGCCAGTTTAGAGGATTGTAGATATTCTTCCATCAAGAAACAAGCAAAGGGGTTGGGCATTTAGCTCAGTGGCAGAGCTTGCCTTGCACGTGCAAGGCCCCTGGTTCTGTTCTCAGCACTGAAAAAAAAAGAAATAAGCAGAGGGGACTGGAGAGGTGGCTCAGTGGTTAAGGTGCTTGCCTGGCATGCCCAAAATGTGAGTTCAAACCCCAGCACCACGTACACAACAAAGTATTGGAGCAATGAAAGCCGCATGAAAAACTAAATAAAATTGATTCATTTATTCTCTTTCTCTCTCTAAAAAAAAAAAAAAAGAGAGAAAGAAACAAGCAGAGCAGACCTACTTTACAGACCAATGTGATTTACATAGATTCTCAAACAGGAGTTGGTTATGAAATGTTAAACTAGACAAAAAGGAAATACAAATTACTAACTGGAAGACAGCTTCATATTGCCAAAAATTCTCTATCTCTAGATTCTTTCAGAATGATGAAAGACCACCCGCAACTTTCAATAAGGCAATTTAGAATTTAACAACCCAGCTCCCTCACAAACCAAATTCTTGAACTGTGCGTTCAATTGATGCATTCTTAATTCCATTTTAATTTGAGCTAGGAAAAACATAACGAACTGTATACTATAAAAATCTCAATTTTAAAGAGCCAGACTTTATGAACGAAAAGATATAAAGATGTTTTTCTAAAGAGAGAGCTATTTTGTCTAAATATTATTTAGTTCAATGTGACTCGCTGTTTAGCCAAGTTACTGCATTTGGCTTGAAAACAGGAAAGGAGGTTGGTAACTCTAGAGGACAGTAGAAGCATGTTCCTTCCACTTTAAACACATTCGTCAGTCATTCAATGTAGAAGTCCCCCTGTCTCCTTTTTTCTTGTATTCTCTCTCCCCTGACATAGTCTAAAGGTCATTGACTCTACAGCACTCAGCCACTGGAGAGGAGATTTAAACAGTCCTGGGGAGGGTGCTTCTACAAAGTAATGATTCTTTTGATTCTTTTCAAGAGAAGCATAAAGGATCCAAGCATGTTTCCTGTGGCTTTGAAAGCCCTAGGCTCATCATAAACACAATGGTTCTTCAATGTATATGCAAGACATTTCTCTCTTCTTTTGCTAGACGTGAGGCCATTTGTTTTCAAATTTCACGTGGTGGTATTTTTAAATGGCACCACTCAATTTTTCAAAAGAGAAGATAATATTGCACTTTTTTTGTTTTTGCTCTAGAAACATAATATTTATCATTCTTTCATGGGCTTCAAGGAAAATAGCAGAAAGTGGGACTCAAAGTTTATTTATTTTACAAAATGCTGCCGCCTTCATGAGGTAAACATTAGCCAGGATTGTCTAAATGTCAGCGTACAAGTAAAATCTTTTGGTGGCAATAAGGCACACTTAGGAAATGACAAGCCATAGAAGCCAAAAGTTTAATCTAAATATTAATGGTTTTTGGTCTTTTTTTAATGTGGAAAAAAAGTTTATTTCCATCCACTTATAGCCACTTTTGAATCATGAATATAAAAAACAAAATGTACTTTACTGGGCAAAATGGCAGGTGTAGGTATTTGAGGTGGTGTTATTTGAGAGACTTAATATTAAACAATTCAAGTTACTCAGCAGGATTAAGTCAAACAAGCCACATTATGCCCTACAAACAGAAGAGTGGATAAGCAGGTTTATGGTTAGGTATTTGCCTTCGGATTCTTTTCATCAACGAGACATACAAAAGTTGTACTTCACTACTTTTAAAACTTTTCAAGCTTTGTTACCTCATAGTGAATGCAAAAATACCAAAGATTATCTTTTAACATCTAAATTGAAAATTTAGTATGATTCAAATCTAAAAGTCAATTTAATCATAAGCATACAGAAAATTAAAAGGATCTCCCACCCCCTTCCCCTCTGTCTCTTTCTCTAACTTAATGCGCTTTCCTGGAACACAGTCTGGCATTTGAAGATACATCTATTATCAGATCTTGGCACTGCGTCTGACTAGTTGGGTGGCTTTAGGGAAATTACTTAAACTATTAGTACCTAAGTATCTCCACCTGAATGATGGAAATAAAAATAAAATATCTGTCTCCTGGGACTATTGTGCTAATTGAATGAGAAAGTAAGCATAAAGCACCTATAGCCCCATAGCTATTTCTAATAACTGGTGTTCTGCATGCCAAGATGAGAATTTCAGTTTTAAGCAGTATCATCTGTGCAATTTCCTAACTTTAGGGCATTCCTTTATAGTTATTTTCTGAGTTAATTTTTACTAAATAAAATCTATTGAAGTAATGTCTAGTTAGTATTAAAGTGCAATCCGTGGGCTGGAGCGGTGGCTCAGGGGTTTCAGCGCTTGCCTGGCAAGCGCGAGGACCCGGGTTCAAACCCCAGCACCACGTACACAGCTAAGTGTTAGAGCAACGAAGGCCATGTGAAAAACTAAATAAAGTTGTTTCTCTCTCTGTCTCTCTCACTGTCCCTCTCTCTTTAAAAAAAAAAAAAATTAAAAAAAGTGCAATCCATGTGACAATTAAAAGTGATGTCTTGAAATTCTAGTAAAGCTAATTTTTTAATTGAACACCAAAGTAAACAATAAAAGTAGAAACAGCTTTGCATAACATCATCCAGTCTGCCTATTTTAATTTACCACTTATGCTATTTAATTCCTACCAAGAATATACAGAACACCTACAAATTTTCTTAGAGCAGTTTGTGAATGCTATTCCATTAAACCTCCACCATAAGCCTACTAACTAGGGTCTATTTTTTCCACTACATATATCATAAAATGCAAATGAATCTTCAGGTTTGAAATTTTTAATGTAAGAGTGGGAGCTTGCACTCTCCAGTCCTTCCTTCCTGGAGAATGAGAATATACTCAGCTGAGCGACTTGGCCTCCTTCACTTTTCTCTGAGCAGAGCTACAGTTTTCTATTTTTTTTTTTTTAATTGGGGATTGAATCCAGGAGCACTTTACCCCTGAGCAACATCTTCAGATTTTTTTATTTTGTTAATTTTGAGAGGGTTGCCAGGATTACAGGCATCCACCACTACATTTGGTGGTTTTCAAATTTTAAGGCACATAGAGTTCTGTAAGTTGCTTATTAAATATGACAATTTTTAAAGCATAAAACTTCTTAGGAATAAAAATAGTTCTTTCGGGCTGGAGCAGTGGCTCAGTTATGGCACTTGTCTGGCATGCCTCAGTACGTGGGTTCAAACCCCAGCACCAAGTACATAAGAAGTGTTGGAGCAATGAAAGGCACATGGAAAACTAAATAAAAATTGATTCTCTCTTTCTCTTTCTTGCTGTCCCTCTCTCTTAAAAAAAATAGTTCTTGGGCTGGAGCAGTGGCTCAGCGGTTTCGGCGCTTGCCTGGCAAGCACGAGGACCCGGGTTCAAACCCCAGCACCACGTACACAACTGATGGTTGGAGCAACTGAGGCCATGTGAAAAACTAAATAAAGTTTTTTCTCTCTTTCTCTGTCTCTCTCACTGTCCCTCTCTCTTAAAAAAAAA
>PVKS010021182.1:0-35642 GCA_004027875.1 Aplodontia rufa | reverse complement strand
GTTAGCATTACCCCTGGTTAACAAAGTTTATACACATTGATTGCTACTGTTTTGACAATGTTTTCCCCTCATCTGTATCCTGTATCGCTATATACTTCTAATAAATGTGGAAAAAAAAGGAACTGGATATTATCAAAATTACAAAGTTTTTCTTTAAAAGACACCATCAAGAAAGTGATTAGAGGGGCTGGGGTGGTGGCTCGGCAGTTCTGGTGCTTGCCTGGCATGTGCGAGTATGCAGGTTCTAACCCCAGCACCATATACACAGTAAAGTGTTAGAGGAACAAAGTCACATGAAAAACTAAATAAAAACTGATTCTTTCTCTCTCTCTCTGTTTCTGACTGTCCTTCATTTTTTTAAAAAAAGAAGTAAATAGCTAACTCACAGAACAGTATAAGATTTTGCAAATCATATTTCTAATAAAGGCACACAGAATATATAAAGATATCTTACAACTCCATTAAATAATAAGGCAAATAATACAAATAAAATGGGTAAGGGATTCCATAGAACCAATTCTTCAAGAAAGATATACAAATGGCCATAAACACTTAAAAAGATGCTTAATGCCATTAGCCACCTGGCAAAGGCAAAACAAAACCACCATGAAGTACCACTTCCTACTCACTAGGATAGCTGTGATCAGAAAGATGGACAAATGTTGGAGAGGATGTGGAGAAATTGAAATTCTGATATGCTGCTGGTGGGATTGTGAAATGGTGTAGCCAGTTTGAAAAAGCTTTTCAATTTCTCAAAAAATTAATCATGGAGTTCTCATGTGACTCTCAGGCAGATGCCCAGAAGATCGGAAGGCAGGCTTATCAAAAACCATTATTCATAATTGCAAAAGAGTGGGAACAACCATCAAGCAATGAATGGATAAATAAAATGTGATCTATTCATATCAGACGTAAAGATGAATGAAGTACTAATAACACATACAATATGAATATTGCTTATGGTAAATGAAAGAAGCCAGTTACAAAAGATTGTACTCTATATGGTTCCAGGTATATAAACTTTCCAAAATAGACAAATCCATACAGTTAGAGAGCAAATGAGTGGCTGTTTAGCGATTGGGGAGAACAGGAGTGGTCATTAAAGGGCATGGAATTTTGCAGGTGATAGAATTGTTCTGGAGTTAGATGATGGTGATGGTTGCACAACCTCATGAGTATACTAAAACCTCTGAAATAGTACATTTTATGGGGATGAATCTTACAACGTGTGAGTTGTTCCTTAATTTAAAAAAACTCTATGTGAAGGGAAGGAAACAATTTGTTGAAAATATCCTCTCATCTATAGATTGGGAAGAAGTATTTGCGAAAGGCAAATATGGTAAAGGATTGTTATCCAAAACATGTAAAGAATCCTTCTAAATTGACAAGAAAACAAACAGTCCAACTAAAAAAGAGGTAAGAGCTCTGAACAGACATATTACCAAACAGATATACAGACGGCAAGTAAGCATATGAAAAGACATTCAACTTTATATGTCACTAAGGAATTATGAATTAAAACAATAGCAACATGGTGTATGAACCCCCATTGCTGGTGAGAATTACTATAACCAAATGTAACAGTCTGCTTGAGTTGCCTCAGCAAAATATCACACACGGGGTGGCTTAAATAACAGAATTTAAGTTCTTAGAGTTCTGGAGGTTGTAAGTTCAAGATCTAGGTGCTGACATGGTTGGACTCTGTCAGGCCTCTCTCTTCAACTTGTAGATGGTCCCTTTTTGTTGTGTTTTCACATGACCTTTCCTCTGTGTACACATATGGGGTTGGGGAGAGGTCCCTGGTATCTCTTTGCCTTTTTAGGAAGATACCAGACCTACCAGCATCTTTATAATCTTATTTAATCTTTAATTAATTCTTTAACGTCTTTATCTCCAAATATAGTTACATCAGGTGATGGACTTTAACATATGAATTTGGGAGGGTATAATTCACTCATAATGACATATAATCCACCAGTTACTCTCCTTAGTATTTACTCAAGTGAGCTGAAAACTTATGTTCACACAAAAACCTTCACACAGATGTTGAGAGCAGCTTTATTCCTAAGTGCCAATACTTGGAAGCAACAACCATGTCCTTCAGGAGTGATAAAGACAGCAAATTTCTGAAGAGCACAGTGGTTCAAATATTTCCGTTCTCAGATAAATGTCTAATAAACAATGTGTTATGTGACATTAAGTCTCTTCACTTAGCACTGTGCTGACTAAGAAATAAGACAAGAAGATTTAAATTCCTGTGCCAAGTATATACAAATACAAATATAATATGGGATGGAATGCATAACTCATATGAGCTTTCCAAAGGTGAAGCAGCAGCGCCGAGTTGAGGCTCCATTGCCTAGACTTCAGACTTGTATGCTGTCTTGTATGCCCTGAGAAGTATTTCCGAGGAAAATAATGAAGCCCTATTTGATGGCATTGTGTCTGAGCCAGGCATGAAGTTCAGTTGAGAAAGCACTGATATGATGTCGTTTCAGGTCTTTTTCTCTTCCTCTCCCTTTACCCTATTACGGTATTTAAGTTTTTACTGATTTTGTATTATATATTTCTGAAGGGATGGAGTCACAAATTAGTTGCAAATAGAGGTAAATCTGTGCATACAGGGTTCCACATCTGTGAAACAAACAACCTTGAATTGCAGATGATACGTTGTTGCTGTGTCCTCTGAAGTTAGGCCTTTGATGGTTGCCTCTGTAATGAAAATATACAGGCTTTTTCCTTCTTATTGTATAATATATACAATTGTATAACACTATAGCAAGTATTACATAGCATTACATTGTATTAAGTACTATCCAGAAATGATTTAAGTGTGTAGGAGGATGTGCAAAGGCTATATGCAAATGTTAAGCCAGTTTATATAAGAAACTTGAGCATCCAAGGACTTTGGTATCCACAGGGGATCCTGGAACCAATCACCTGTGCTGAAAATCTCATGAGCTCTAAGAATTGCCTACAGGTTGAATAACTATCATTCTATGTATCATTTTATCTTCTGCTTGTAAAATGCTTGTGAAAGAAATAAAATAGAAACAGTTCAAATATTGCTGTCAATTTCTTAATTATTAGTTAATGAAAGGACACCATCAGGCTGAGTCCACAGAATTCCTTGAGGTAAGAAAGTTTAGAAAATTCTAGAGTGATGCATCATTTGTATTTTAGGTGATGTATCAATTAGGCTTATTAAAGTCATAATATATAAAAAGGCAGACCAAAAATGGATTTAGTCGATTTAGAGACAGAGAAATAAAATGAGAATTTGCAGGCATAAAGAACTCAGATGGGCAGAAGTGGTTCCAGTTTTAAGTGAGATATAATCCAGTACATGAAAAACTATCATTTTGGTTCCTCTGTGTTTCCCAATTGACTTCTCTTTCAGGCACATGCATGTTTGGCCAGCAGCCATGGACCTCAGAGCCTTGCCCTGGGGTTCTTGGAGAAGGCAGAGGAATCTTTGTAGAAGCTCTCACACAAGTTCCCTCTCTCAGCATTCTAAATTTAGTCTCCATAAACAAGCCAAGTCCATGTTCCAGTGTAGCCAGAAGCTGGTTAAAGCTGATTAGGGTCTACTGATGACAGATGGCTGAGATGGGAGTAGAGCTGTTGGTCAGAAGAAGGGGGAGGCAGGGAGACATCAACAGATGTCACAACATGTGACCATATCATCCTGGCTCACTGAGCATTCTTAAGATTCCACCATGGTTTTATATGTGACTTGGAAAGCAACCTATGCTACAATATTAATCAGCATTCTTATTGTGCAGTGTGTCCATCTAATTTTGGGTAAGGAAATTGTGTCAGTTCAGGTCAAAATAATCTGGTTGGATAGGTAAGAAATAAAATAATGAATGAAGGAAAACTTTTTAAAATGGTATTATTAAGGGATAGAATAACATTGAGATAAGTTGCCTGGAATCATTAAGATGCTGACATGAATTTATTGTGCTATTTATCTATTGTCATGTAACTAATTATTGCTATCATACATTCAGCAGCCAAAAACAATAGGCACTTGTCTTCCAGCCTTGTGGTTCAGGAATCTGGAACCTTTTAGCTGGGTGGTTCTGGCTCAGGTCTCTCATGAGGTTGCAGTCAGCTGTTGGCCAGGGCTGTGGTCTCACATGAAGGTTTGAGTGTGCTTGTGAGTTCAATTGTGTGCTTGCTGGCTGGCCTCTGGTTCTTGCTGGCTGTTGGCTGGAGACTTCATTACTGTGGCGACTTTTCCAGAGTTGAGAGAGAGAGAGAAAGAGAGAAAATAATACCGAAGTTACACTTTTTTCTATAGCACTATCTCATAAAGGACCTAACAATACTTGTTGGTTATGAGCTTTAGTATAATGTGGAGGGAAGCTGTTTCAATTTTTTTTTTCACTGTAACCAAAACACCTGACAATGAGGGAGATTTAAAACTGAATAGGCAAATGGAACAATATGGCAAAGGAGGAAGTTGGGGGCAGGTTCAGGGTCCACCAATAATGTCAACTTCCTAACTGATGAAAGTGTTTATGGACATGAGCCAGGGACCAGATCAGGTAGACTTCAGTACTTGTGGATATAAGTGGGAGTGGAGGTGGGTGGGAGATTCAACAAAGACAAAATAGATACATGGTCATAGGGAATATGAGCAAGCGATAATAAGAGGACTGTGGAGAGGGGAAGAGTAGAAAGGAAGGCCCAGAATCTATAAAATGAACAGGTTAGTACTTTCCTATCTGACTCCTGGCTCTCTTTGGAGAAGTCTGTTACTTTTTTACTTTTGCTTTTGTAATAAATCTGCCGCTTGCTTGCTCTGTTTGTATCCTGTTCTTCAATTCTTTGCTAAGCAGAAATAAAAAATCATAGACCCCTAGCAACAAGAACAAGCTAGAGGAGGAAAAGCTTACATAGGGCTTGTGGTTTCAGAGATCTCAGTTCATAGATGGCTGACTTCATTGCTCTGGGCCCAAGATGAGGCAGCGCATAATGGGGAATGGGCCCAGTGGAGGAAAGTTACTCAGCCCATGGTATAGTCAGGAAGGAGAGGCTCCAGGGAAAACAACCCACAACCTTTCTGGGCTCGCCACCAGTGACCTGCTTCCTCTCGCCACATCCCAACTGTCTACAGTTACCACCCAGTCAATCCATTCAAACTATGATGGTCTGCTTAGATTAAAGCTTTAGCATTTTAATCATTTCATCTCTGTATTAGCAGGAGATTTGGGGGACACCTCTTATCCAATCCATAACAGAAACTATACCAGGGTGAGAATAATAGGGACCAAGGATCAGTGGAAGTTATCTCAAAGGCAGTCTACCATATCCATGTTTGAGATTCTTAACATAAGAAGAAAACCTTTGAAAGCTATTTTTTAGTCATTTTCATCTATCTTATTGTCCAATAATTTGTGGCAGAATACCACTGTTGTCATATTACCCTTGTACCATATGGAAATTTGGAGAAATTAATCTTGATCATTCCTTTCAACTGAAATGATGGCTCTATAGAACCTCTGTTTCTATCCCCAAACAACACCAGGACAGATTACTCTGGTAAAGGAAGTAGAAGTCTGGTGAGAAGTTTCCTTGTGAACTATTCATGTTTATTCAAGAACTGGAGAGAGATGAACATGAAGCTAAGAAGGTAGAGGAAGCCAGAGGTTAAAAGACTCAATAATGTATCCAGATAGAAGGTTGAGGTTTAACTATGCAGACATGACAGTCATCACATCTGATAGCCACAGAGCAGAGAGAAAGAATTCAGGATCTGATTGCAGGAGGGGTAAGACGAAGGGTCTTAGAAATGTCCCCATGAGGCAGGCATGTCAGAGCATTCAGGGTGTGTCTTACTGCCACTGTGAATGACCATAGGATTTTTGTCTATTTCTGTTCTTTAAGGCCTGATGTTCTTAAGTACAGTAAATCACTATTAGATACTGACACAGGACATGTTTACTCCATGCAGACTTGTTTCCCATTTTTATACATGTACTTGATGTTGCTTTTTTAATTTTTTAATTATTTTGGTATCAAGGATTGAAACCCAAAGGCACTTTAACTTCTGAGCCACATCCCCAGCCCTTTTTATTTATTTACTTATTTTTATTTATTTATTTTTTTTCAGGGCTGAGGACTGAACTCGGGGCCTTGCATGTGCTAGGCAAGCGCTCTGCCACTCTGCTAAATCCCCAACCCCACCTTTTTATTTTTTATTTTATTTAATTTTTTTATTTTGAGATAGGTCTGGCTAAGTTGCTTAGGGTCTCCCTAAGTTGATGAAGCTGGCTTTAAACTTTCAATCCTCCTGCCTCAGCCTCCTGAGATGCTGGCATTGCAGGCATGTGCCACTGCATCTGGCTTGGGTTGCTTTTTGTCTGGTCACATCTTTGTTGGAAGTCTACCAGGGGAAGCGAGTAAAAGAAAGGGATTAAAAGAATATCAATAAAGCGCTGATGTATAGCTCAGTTTTAGAGGGCTTGCCTAAAATGGTTGAGGCCCTGGATTCAATCTCCAGCACTGCAGAGACAGATAGATAGAGAGGGAGAGAGAGAGATGGAGAGAATGTCAATCAATAAGAGTCATTATTCAGCTCCATTGTGTAAGGTCAGGAAGGAGTAAATAAATGAAGTCAGCTTCCAACACTTTGTCCACCATGCAGAAATGCGTGAATGTGATTAAGACTGGCCCCTCTTCTCACAGGGCTAGTTTGTCTTTCATTGGTATTGAGAAGTCACATGCTATAAAAAAGAAAATCCAACCATGAACCTGGTTCACTGACTGAAGTGTCCTTGACTCACATCCTCTCTGAGAATTCAGTTCAGGTGGCCAGAAGACCAGAGCAGTTCTCAGATGTGCTGTTCTGCAGCCCGGCTTCATTCTGCAGCCCGGCTTCATTCTGCAGCCTAATCCACAGGCACTAACATGTGGCATTTGTTGTTACTGATTTTCCCAGAACCCACAATAGCTTGCTTCTCAATCACTTCCCATTGTGATAACTGTGCCAAGTTTTGATGCTGCCCACAGGCTGAAGCCTTTGATCATGTACACTCTAAAGACTGGAGACTTCAGCATTCCTTGGAGACCATGTAATGGAGACAGTGAAACCATGCCCATTTTGGAAGTACATACTGAGTAGCCAAAAGGAAATTAAGTCATAATAAGCCAATAAGATGTGTAGAACCCTTTTGACTGTATTTGCATATTGACAAAAATCCCCTAATTACATACCTACATTACTTGATTGTAAGTGTGTTGAAAGGCGTTACATGAGCTGGGCAGACCTGTAATCTTAGCTACTCAGGAGGCTAAGGCAGGAGGATGGTCACAGGTTCTAGACCATCTTGGGCAACCTAGTCTAAAAATTGAAAAAAAAAAGTTTGGGATGTAGCTCAGTTGTGGAACACTTACATAGCAAGTGCAAGGCCCTGGGTTCAATTCCCAGTACCATAATAAATAAATAAATAAAAATTTACATTAAAAATAATAATTTATAGCTCACATCAACCTCAAGTGTTTTGAAATCTATTTTCATGCAAATTTAGGGATCATATCGGAAGTGGGAGTTTAAACATCATATTGTTACAAAGTGACAAATCTAAGCCACTGCTCCCTAATAATGAATACTGAATGATTGATACTTTAGAAACTTTTATATGTACATGACTTTTTCCATAGTTTGAATGTAGCCCTACATATAAAATTCATCAATAAGGAAAACATCTTTAAAAAGTTAAGCATGGATGGAATCCAGCCATTAGAAATAAGCTCTTTATTCCTGAATTTTCTCAGCACTCAGATTCAGAGTGGATCTGTGTTATATTCCTGATCCCTGAGCTTTACTGATTATAAACAGATTCCCTCCTTTATCCTTCCATTTTCCTGACTGATGCCACCATGCTGCTCTGGAAGTCAAAAAGGAAAAGAATATCCCTTCTCTGTACTTTCATAACTCTGAATGTATATTGTAGCATAGGGTGAAATGTAAACATAGTTCTGCATGGAGAATGGAGGCATTAATTTTAGTCTAACATTTTTTATTATATGACATATGGGGTATTCTTTTTCCACTGTTGATGCTATTATCACTCCCTCAAAGTATTAAGCAGAAGTGAGAAAGAACAAGATACACAAGTCAACAGCAGTTCCTTCATGCCAATCAAATGGAGCTGGTATTGCTATCAAAATAGGAAAGAAGATTTTGGACAATCACTGGACTCTCTTTGCTCTTACTGTATATTGATTTTTGCTTTTGTAACTTGCAGGCTTAGTTATTAGAACAGCAGAATTTTTATTTTTATGCTGGGGATTGAACTCAGAGCCTCATACATGCTAAGTATGTACTCTACCAATGAGCTCTATGCCCAGACCTGTCAGGTTATTTTTTGAGAAAAATAATGTATCAGCTGCCTTTGCCTATTATGATTGCACTTGCTAAGAAGGGTCATTCTTAACTGGACATCCGGAGGGACACAGTATACACTGAGGTCCTTAAATCATGAGGGGTGTATCTTTTGAATGGAATAATGAATTCATTCTCCGAGTTGGTCATTTTCATACTCATTTTGATCTTTAGTCATAAGGATGTGATTTTATCATAAAAATAAAGTTACTTTTGTGGTTTCTTAACTAGGAACCCTAATTGTACTAGGGATTCCATGACTCTCTATCTGGCCAGGGTTTACTTGGTAAGCTGGGAGGATCTAGCTTTTGCCCAGCTTGGATTTCCACATTGTCCTAGTATAATGAACATGCAGCATATACCTGGACTCTACTGATTCCCCAAGGATATACCAGAGCTAAAGCATTCTGAGATGCCTAGTATGGACATTTTTATTATATGTTTTCTTCCTAATTTGGTCATGAGGTCTTTCCAATGAGATTTCGAAATAACCTACCTACAACTGGAAACACTTTGTGTTAGGGGCTGGGAGGGTCCTTCTATCTCTATTTCTTTTTAACCATGTTGATTTGCACATTCTAGGAAAGCTCTCTACAACTGAGTTATATCCTCAGTCCCAAACAATATATATGTGTGTGTGTGTGTGTGTGTGTGTGTGTGTGTGTATACATACATTTTTTTCTTTTTCCTTTTTCTTCACATTTTCTTTTTCTTTCTTTCTTTTTTTAATGCTGGGGATAGAACTCTGACTCCTGTGTGGTGGGCAAGCACTATTCCACTGAGCTATATCCCCAGCTCCTCTGTCCCTTCTTTTGGTGGCTACATTGAAGATACTTTGGGACGATACTAGCATTCTATTCCTTTTCTGGAGCTAATCCCCTCCTCCCACTTTCAGAAGGCTTTCATTTGCTTTAATCTAGGAAGAAAGAAAGAACTCTATGTCTTCTAGAAGTGGACTGTCTAATGAACACACCTTCGCTCTCACATTCCAGCTGAGAGTTTCTGCTTTCTGATTTTGAGGCCAATTTGTATTCTTTTCTGGGAAGGAGAAATTATAAAACTGGGCAGTTAGGGAAATGAGCTACTTCTGCATCTATTAGGAGAACATGTCCAGTAAGTCCAGTCCCAAGGGGAAAGTTGGACCAGAGGCTGGCTTTGGCTCTGCCTATTCAGCCCAGAATGACAAGGGACACACAGCTTTGCTCTTCTGTGGTACCCCGGGGAGGCATATTCAAGTGTGTGCTCTGCAAAGGGTAAGAAAGGTGAGCTACATGGAGTTTGTTGTGGCAAATGAGGCTCCTGGGCTCCTTGCCAGGCACAATCACTGGATTTCACTGCTGTAGATCTATCATCTGTAAGGCATCTTGTACATTTTTGAGACAGAGCAGTAAATGAATCTGCCCCAGATCATTAAAGTCCTGTGCGTGGGCGGTCTATGTGGGGGAGGGTCTGCTGCAGAGGACGTGTTTGACATGTCTGTGCCAGATGCAAATCCCTTGGAGAGAGCCCATGACACTAGATAGCAGGAGTTTTCTAAATCTAAATGGTTCCTGATGATCTATTTATCTATCATCTATCTATCTATCATCTACATATCTCTATTAGATAGCCATCATCAACCTTTAACCAAAACTAAACTATATATGCAAAAGAACTCATTGAAATGCGCATGTGCATGCGCGCACGCACGCACGCACACCACAGACACCATCCAAATTCCCCTCCCCCACTTGCTGTCCCAATAAAAACACATCAAATGTTTTGGATTCAATTTCATGTTTCCTGTGAGCAGTTGCTGGCATTATTTTACATGGAGAGGTTCGGTTGTAAGACGAGCAGATGCTCTTTAGCTCTATCCCTTGTAGCAAGCGAGGCCAGCAGGCAGTGATGCTTTTTAGACTGATGCCAACTTTCTTCTTAGAGCATATCCTGTAATGCAGAACAGAAAGTTTTTGCTCCTAGGAAGTAAGGCCTTAATACTTTGCTAGATTTTTTTTCTCCCTGAAGTAGAGACAATTGAATCTAAAATTCCAAGTAATCTCGAACTTTCCTACTCTATGTAAAATGTGATTCATATTGAAACCATCCAGGAGGAAAATGGGGAAGGTTGGGTGAGCTGACACCCTCCTCACCATGGTAGACAGCTGAGCACAAAACCTGGAAAACATGCCTCTGTTGAGCTGCTTTCACATCAGGAAGGGAAGACATTTCACATGTTGCAGCTCATGCCCACTTCTCTTTTCTCCATAATGGGCCTGTGTCGTCTACTTCCATACAGCAGGGTGAGCATCATGCTATGGGTGTTCCCACTTTGAATGATGTTCTGACCATCATTTTCTGTAACTCAGTCTGTCTTCCACAGGATTTGATACCACTCGGTTCCCTATTCTATAGGGTTGACTGGGAATTCTTACTCAGTAATTATTGGGGTACCCTTCCGAGACCTAAAGGAAGTTCCTGGTTCCCAGGGGTCTCATTGGAACAACCTTGGGAGAGTTTTCTCCAGCCTTTGGCCTTGATAGTTGTTGCTGAAATGCCCCTATTCCCTTCTGCCTGGTCCCTTGTGAGGCTGTGGCTTCACTGTTTCTGTGATATAAGTGTGCTCAGGAGCTGTCACTCATGGGCTCTGGGTCAGGAGTATACCATTCTGCACTGCTTCTTTGAGTCCTTGCCACCTTCCAGGGCCCATAGACACAGGTATTAGAGGTTTCCCTGATCCCCCACTTAGGGAGTTTGCCTTCTTTTCTAGTGTTTTTTGCCTTTTTCATACTCCCTATTATAATCTCCTCTAGAAGATCAAAGCTTTGGGAGAAAAAAAACCAGGACTAGAGAGAGGCTATAGGCACAAAGTCTATGTATGAGACAAAGCCAAGCAGATTAACCTTCCATGTTTGGATAAGGAAAGTCAGATACAGAGACGGCAATGACTGAGAGAAAACAGTACAGCAGACAAAGCACAAATTTGGATGTAAATGAAGCCTTTCAGTCTACGTCATGAGTGCTTTACAAAGAAGAAAACTGGACCAAGGTCCTTGCAATTTCCAAATCCACAAGGTTTTGCAAGATGAAATTCAAGTTAAAATCTACTTTATGGAACATAAACAGGAACTATTTTATTTCCAAGTGCAGCTTCACTCACTAATTAAGCACTTTTCAATCCAGTTCCCAGGGTTATATAATCCCAATTGCTGATGTCAGGAGTGGGTGAGTTGCCTCCCATCCTGGGCACCTAACTCCACATTTGTGCAATTCACCAGCCAGTCAAGAGTCCAGGGTGTCTGCAGACAACGTATGGCAGGCTTCAATCATAGTCTCACTTCTTGAGTAGCAGATGTTCATTTTCCCAATCTGTTTGGAAAACAGAAAATATTATAGTAAACACTAGTGCTCAGAGGCAGAAAATCCAACATATAGGGGGCTTCTTAGAATGACAAGCTTCAAAAATCTTACACTGGATTGAAAACTGGAAGTTTGCTAATTTTTTTGGAAAAAGAAAGTCAGTTGTAGTTTCTCCCTTCTCATATTTTAAAAAAATTGCATATTTCCACAAGTGAAAATGCTGATAGGAGCCTTATGGAAAATGCTCATGACAGTCTCTCAACAAAATGTAGCAATTCTGCCTAAGGCATTCTGGTTTTCTTAGATTAGTCATCTTAAAATGTGGCTGGATATTCAGGCTTATTGTACCATTGCTGCATTTTTTTTCTTGGACTGATTTCCTCAGATGAAAGAAATTAAAACATACTAATTGTGCCAAAAAAGCCTAAACCTCAGAATTCAATATGCTTGCAAGTCGGACGATGCAGACTATGAAATGTGCATGGGCTAAGAGCAGCTCAATGGGCAGTCCTGCCATCCACCCACCTGTTCCCCTGTCCATCCTTCTATCCATCTGTGCTGCTATCCACCCATCCATCCATCCATCCAGCAAATAGTTACTCAGCACCTACTATGTGCCCTGCAGTTATAGGTGCAAAGAGGTAACAGAACTGAAACAAACAGACACAAATCGATGCCTTCTCATAGAACTCACCCCAGGTAGAATTCCCTGAATAGGTAAGGATGATGCAAATGGAAACTCTCCCTCATGGGGAGGCCTTTGCTTGATCTCTGCATGTTCCTCAAGTGGTCAGTACGTGGCAATCACATGAATTCAAAAACCTCTAGCATGGTCCCACACCCCTGGGTATACATCAGCAGAGTAACATTTTCAGACAGATGCTGTCCTGTAAGTTTTTTCATGGAATCCCCCATTGCAAAAAGAACTGACAGTTGCATGATGGCTTACAAATGATAAGACTCTTATTCAGTCTTTATTATGTAAGTGAGAAAACTGAATCAAGAACAGCCAGTGCCCAGCTCAGACTCAGTGCCCCAAACAGTCTCTGCATAACACGTGTTCTGTTATGAACGGGCCTGGGTTTCCAGCTCTTGTGGGTCAATTCTCTCTCCTGCCATCTGTTCCATAAACTTCCCTTTATCAGATGTTGAGTTGTTTTTTCCTGTTTCTGCACTTTTTTTTTCACCTATTTCTCTATCTCCTGTTCTGGATTCAGTCATTTGTGGCAGTTTAGGAGTCCATCACGCGTAGCCTGTTCCTGTCTTTTGCTAGATGGATTTTGTCTGTGAATTCTTCATGCAATCCAAGGGCCCAGTCTGATTGATCTTTTTTTTTTAAAGAGATGAGAGAGTGAGAGAGAGAGAGAGAGAGAGAGAGAGAGAGGAAGACAGAATTTATTTTATTTTCATCAGTTTTTTTTTTCTGACCCTTATTTGTGTATGTGGTGTTGGGGTTCGAACCCTGGTCCTCACACATGTTGGTCAAGAGCTCTATCACTGAGTCACTTCTCCAGACCCTGATTGGTCTTTTATTTTCTCGCCATCCCACCATTTTGTAGTACATAGCTCACAGCCTGGTGTATAATAAATGAACATTTAATTATTTGTGAATGAAGTAGAAAGCATATGTAGAATACTTAAAAGTCTTTGTCTTCTCTTGCTTCTTCTTTTTTTTTAAATTTCCAGACATTTCTCTGATGAATGCTTAACCAGAGTGAAGTTTACCCTGTACTTGCTCTCCTCTCTTTCCCCCACACTAAGATTTCTTCTGGAGAAGATTATTTGCATTGCAGTGTAGCTGCTTTGTATCACTGGTTTGTAATACGTGCTAATAGATACTGGCCTAGAGGAGACCTGCACTCTGGAACAATGTTTTGTTCATTTAAGACATTAGAGCGATGGAGAGAGAGAGTTCTGAAATCGATTGGTGGCAATGGTTGTATAACTCCATGAACATACTAAGAAGCATTGGACTGCACACTTTAGATGGGTGAATTGTATGTTATGTGCTTTATATCTCAATGAAACCGAAAAGGAATTGAAGGGCTGGAACAGTGGCTCAGCAGTACAGCACTGATCTGGCATGCATGAAGACCTGGGTTCAAACCCCAGCATCACATAAATAACTAAGTGTCAGAAAAACAAACACCAGATGAACAAATAAATAAAATTGATTCTTTCTTTTTCTGTCATTCTAAAAAAAAAGTGATTGAAGGAGAACCAATTTTTGCATGGTTTCAGTCAGTGGAAGCAGATCCCATGTGTCACGGAGGAATAGGGTCAGAATGGTCCTGGCAGGCAGTTTCCAGTGGCACTCTGAAGATGGGGAGGTGGTCAGTACCATGGAAGAGCACTACTGGGAAAGGTCAGCCCAACTTGGGGCATTGGGCCACGCTTCCATCCAAGGCCACAGGGCTTTAATTCAGGGGCTCTCTACTGGCATTTGCTGCTTCATTGCTTTACAGTGTGGTGACCACTTATTCTGGAGGAGATTTTAGGGGCTGAACATTCCTGGGCTCCAATCCCTCAGGGTTAAGGCCAGGCTGCTGGGGATTGGGTAGGAGCCCCAGGACTCAGTCTTGTCTCTTCCCTGAGGCCCCTCTAACCTGCACTTTCACCTAGCCCCAGCCCCAGCATGCATGCCAGGTACTCTTCCACTTCTATGAGCCTTCTCTCAGGCTTAGTATGGCTAGCTGCCAACCCGGTATCTGCCCAATTCTGGCAGAAGAAACCCAGATTTTCTGGGTCTTAGGGCTCATTCCCGCCCCTCTGAGGTGGTGTCTTAGTTGTCACTGTAGTTCTAACTCCTCAGCCGATCAAGTGACCACAGAAAGGTAGCTGAGTGGAATCTGAGAAGACTAAAATAGAATGGGGCAGTTCGCCAGCAGCAGTTGTAGCAAGACCCTAACTTCTGTTTGGTTAAATAGGATGGAGGTCTCTGTTAGTCAGCTTTCCACTGCTGTGATAAAGTACCTGAGAAAATAAACTTAGAGGAGGAAAGATTTATTTTGGCTTATGGTTTCAGAGATTTCAGCCCGTGCTTGACTGACTCCACTGTTTTAGGGTTTGTGGTGAAGCAGTACATCTGGTGGCAGGGTGTGGTGGAGCTAATCTGCTTGCCTCACGGCAGTCAGGAAGCAAAGAGAAGAGAGAGGAAGTGTCCAGGGACAAGAAGTACCCTTCATTGGCATCTCTCCGCAGTGGCCAATTCTTTTAAGTAGGTCTCTCCTCCTAACAGCCCATTTAGCTGCGAACTCGTCATTGGACTAATGCACTGAGGCAATTAGCACCCTCTTGATCCAATTACTCGTCAAAAGTCCCACTTCTTAACATTGCTGCACTGGGGAGCAAGTCTTCAACACATGAGCCTTTGGGGATCATTTCATACCCAAACCATAACAAGATCTCTTTCTTACAAGTCTGGGTAGGAGACATAGGGTTGGTCTGGCAGTTTTCTGGTTATCAGGGTCCCAAGTATGTTTTATATGTTGTTCCACCATCCTCAGCCTTCCTCTTGGTATCCAAAAGGATGCTACAGTACCCAGCAGCATGTCCACACTCCAGCAGATATGGAATAGGAGAAAGGGAGAAGGGGGAATACTTCCTCTGCCTGTGTGGACATGACCTGGCACCTGAATACATTATTTTCCATTATATCCCACTGAGCAGAACTGTTGTGCCATTCTAGGAACATGCACCATTTAGGTAGGTATTCACATGCCTAAATCAAAATGTTATCATTTTGAAAAGAGGGTAGGGGCTGGAGCAGTGGCTTGGAAGTTATGGCGCTTGCCTGGCATGCACAAGTAGGTAAGTTTGAATCCCAGCACCATGTACAAAAACAAAGTGTCAGAGGAATGAAAGTCACATGAAAAACTAAATAAAAAAAATTGTTTCTCTCTCTCTCTCACTATCCATCCTTTAAAAAAAAAGAGGGTAGGACAGGTACGGAAAGACAATAAGTACCTCTGTTGGACAAGGCTGTGTAACACGGAGGCCAGACAGAGGTCACTTTGACACTAATGTAATAGAAAGAATTTAATTAATGCCCCTTGAAGAGAGCATTGCATTTGTTTGGAAAAAATATTTCAGTAAGTTGAGGGTAAACTCCCTCCCCCAGAACACACTCGAAAATTGTCTCTAAGTAGTCTTCCAAAGGTAGACTTTAGTTTCTTCCCATGAATTCTTTGTGTATGCCCCAGTAATGTATGCTTTTTTAAATGAATTATCTATTCTTGCTGTTTCATATAAATGGAATTATATGTTGCCTTTTGTGTCTGGCTTCTTTTAAAACATAATGATTTCAAGGTTCATCAGCATTATAGTAACATGTATCAATATTTCATTACTTTTTGTGGTTAAATAATATTCCATTATGTGGATATACCCCATTTTATTTGTCTGTTCATCTATTGATTGACATTGGGATTATTTCTATCTTATGGCTGCTTTGAATAGGGCTGAACATGTAAGTATTTAAACTTTAAAAATAAATAAATAAATGTAGGGATTTTTGAGCCCTTCAATAACTTTGGCATACATGATTAGGGACGGAGAGATAGCATAAAATGAACTGTTCTAAATAAAATGGAAAAGCGTTCTCAAGGAGGTCTGATCTGGAGTAGGAGAAGGGGAGAGAGGAGCCACCTTCATTCCAAAGAGAAGAACTTGTAGTCTTAGATATTGAATGTAGTGTTCCAATTCTTTGTCTCTGAATTTTCTGTGAAACCTCAGGCAAATTAGATATCACTCAGACTGTCACTTCAGGCTAAGTGGGCTTTTTTGGCCTTGCAGGTCCTAGATCTGCATCCAGATTGGTTTTGGAGTGAAATCAGAGCTAGAGTGTGGGGATGCAGGAACTGGAGGATGATTTTGGGGGGAGATTAACAAATATTCCATCAAGCTCTGATACAGCAGGAATGGAAGGCTCCTTCAAGGCTCTTCGGGTTTCCTGGAGTCTTTCTCCACCTAATTGGTTTAAGATCCATACCATGAGATTTTCTCACGGTTTAGATAATAGCTGAGGGACATTGCTATCTTATCAGTGATTTTTTAAAGTCTCCACATAACACAGATGGCCTGTTATGCTTTGCACATGAAGTGATCCCCATTTCTGTTTTCATGCAGGAATAGTCAGAGGTGAAATGATTAGATGGTGAGAGCTCTAACCTACTCAGTTCTTCCTCATTTGAATGGCCTGAGTGGTAATGGTAGGCAGGTGGGGCACGGCTGGAGGAGCTGGGTTACTAGGGGTGAGATAGGAGGAAAGGTCAGGCAGAATGATGAGGGTCTATAGGAAGAAAGTTGGCTGATGGTCATTTATTTTCTCAGGGGACAAGAGCATCTGCTGTTCCAAACAAACTGATATGTATGTCAGTTTGACATCCCCCTCTGCTAACTAAGGTGCTCTGGACACAAATATCCCTTCTGCTGATGAAGGTGCTCATGGGCCCAGGAAAAAGACTAGATCAGACCAGAACTTCCATGCTCATCCTCCTAGATGGGGGGGGGGGGGGGGGGGGGGGCGTGTTGCAGGAAGACAATGATTAATGAAAGGAGGGAAATCTTGAGAGTCTATAAGAGAGATGAGTCAGACCTCCTCTCTGAATTCTTGGCTCTGAGATGCCCTTTTCCTGAAGAAGATTTTTGTTGTTGTTGTTGTTTTTGTTTTGTTTTTATTTTTAATCCTTTCTTAAATAAAATCCATCTGCTCTGCTTGTCTCAGAGTCCTTTAGTTTTCAGTGTTCAATTCTGGGGGACATAAACCTGACTTCTGCTGGACCTGTATGAGGTGAGTGCCCCAGAAGAGTGGTTCTTCCTGCAGCCACTTCTCCCTTCTCTCCCTGTGCTTCCTGGCTACTATGAGGTGAGCAACTTTTCTCTGTGGTGTCTTTGGCCATAAGGCTCCATGTCACTTGGGGCCCAGATCAGTGGACTCAGTCACCCATTGACCTGCAACTATGAACCCAAATATAGTTTCCCTTCTCTAAGTTGTTCCTGTTGGGTCTTTCAGTCCCAGCAATGCAAAGTTGACTAACAGAAGACCTAAGAATAGATATTTCCACTAAAAAGGTTCTGTGGGAAAATTAATTGGGGGAACACAGGGTTGAATTAAGTGACAAGCTCTTCATTGTGGGAAGCTCTTAATAAGAGTCTACGGTAAGGTGACTTGCAACTTTCAAAGTAAATGACATTTTCCATTTAAACCTCAGATTCTGGTGTGTATGTGGGAGGGGGCATCATATATCCAAGTTCATGGTTGGTGCTCTGTGGAACAACTTGGGCATGTTGCTGCAGAATGAGAGGTAGAGGTAGGTGGACGAGCAGGACTAAAGGGAGGGCCTGGAAAAGACTCATTTCGTCAAGCACATTGTAATGCTTTGGGAAATCCTTGTCTCCACATGAGCTTTCACTTAGAAAGACACAGCAAAAGTAACTGAGAGTCTTTGGCTGGGAGTGCCCCAGCAGAAGTGCTGACATTTCCCCCTGCAAGGAGACCCTCAAGACCTGTACACCATCCTTCCTGTGAGGATCTTCTGTTGTGCTTCTCTTGGCCCACGCGTGGGCTGCATTTCACTTGTTGCTCCTGTGCGAATCTGATCCCACACCAACCCAATTCTCCCCATTATTCTTGATTCCCGAGAGCCTTCACAGCCTTAATAGGTCCTCCTTATTGACAATCCAATCATTGGATTGGTGCCATGAGCAACCCTGAGTGGTCAGGGCAGGTCTTGTTTTCCAAGGATCTGGAGGGAAAATGGTGCCTATGACCACCATGACCCACCATGGTAGTGAGCCCTGAGTATCTGTGGTTTCTGAAGGCTCATGGTCCTGGACGCCACCACCAGGGTCATTTGAAGAGAAAAAATGAGGAAGCCTCTCTAAGGGTGTCAGGAAGAGAATCTACATTTGGAAACCCAGCACTTCCTGGGTCACAGTATGTCTATAACTGGAATCAGATTCTGTTAATTCACTGTGCTGTTGGAAAGTAACATATGTACTGAAAAAGGCATTATGATAGTGGGACTAACAAGCCATGCCTCCAACTATCTGAAGTCTGGTTCTAGATCATATCTCTACAATAAATTACTTGGTGTTGCATTCTCTATCATCAGCAGGATTTACTTCAGGATATTGTTACTTGAAGTAACGCTTAAGTCAAATGGACTATTCCAGGCCCTAGAAATAATGTAAATAATTCCTTGGGGTATGTTAAAACGAGAGCTTGCAATGGGATCATTAAACAGTGGTGGTAGAACCATACTAAACCTGCAAAGAGCTTTGTGAAATATCTTGGTGGTTTTTTTTTTTTTTTTTTTTTTTTTTGTGGGCAGTTTGCTTGTGTAAATGAAAGCATAGGAGGAAGGTAGCTAACCTGGCTTTTCTCACCTGGGACCATTAATAGAATCACAATCAAAGAGAAGAGATGTAATTGTCCCTACCTAGCTTATAGTATACTTTAGCTAATTACTTTAACATAGTTTCTCACTATCATGTTCATACCCTGTGGTAATTAATTTGTGTTATTGTTTTGAAGTATATTCCATTTATCATTTTATATATAAGGAATGATAAATGTGAATCACTTTTATTTAGATCATAGAAAATTGGCATTTTATCTTATTTAAAAGATAATTTGTATATACATTCTGGGATATATGTAAATACTTCTAGCTTTTGGAGAAAAATATAGTAAGGAAGAGTAAATTAAATTGAGGGATTGTTTGTTTAAAATGATTCAAATTAATGAAGTCTGTTTTTTTTCTTTGGTGGGGCACTAAAAATGATTTCAAGGTAAAATGCTGAGAATCAGTGATTTCTATACCCAGAACAGGGAATCTTCTCCAGCCCTTCTCTTTTGAATCATCAGAATCAACTTTTTTTTTTTTTTTGTACCAGGGATTGAACACAGGGGTGCTTAATCACTGAGTCACATCATCAGCCTTTTTATTTAGCTCCTATTTTATTTTGAGACAGGGTCTTGTTAAATTGCTTAGGGCCTTGCTAAATTGCTGAGGCTGGCTTTGAACTGGCAATCCTCCTGCCTCAGTTTCCAGAGCAGCTGGGATATAGGAGTGTGCCACTGAGTCCAGACAATTTATTATATTGTAGAAATAGAGGGCTGTGTCTATGAAAAATGCTCCCTGTTCACATATTCAGTAAAATGTTAATTGAGACCTAGCTCAGATAGACTGCACGCAGATCTAAGATTTACTTAAGTGCTTATTCTTCCCTACACTTTTTTGAATTCCTAAATAAAAATCATTGAGATAAAAGGTGCTGTCAAAAAACTTAAGAGGCTGTCTGAGTTGTCAGTAACAGTTTACATCCTGCGTAGCACAATCTAGTTTTTATTTTATTTTCAAAGTCATTCCAGAGCCTAGCAATATTTATTTTTTTGCTCTCCAAGGGAAAACATTTCTAATGGGAAAATCACTGGGAAATAGCTTGTGTATTTACTGGGTTTCTTGGTGGGAGGCATAATCAGTGAAATTCCTTATTTGCTTGTTACTCTTTTCAGGAAAATGTGCAGTTGCCAGATGCCAGTGGAGCATGTTTGGGGCCAGTTTTTCCCTATTTTCTTTAGGGTTTTGTTCCTGGCGGTTGGAATCTCCTAAAGAGGCAGTGCTGTATAAGCACATGTTGTGCAAACAAGTGTTAACTTCTTGCTTTGGTACTTAAATGTTTCAGTCCTCACTTCCCGGGTTTTGATGTGAACACTGCAGGGAGAGAAGAGAGGAGGAATTTATGCCCTTGTTCATACATCATTTATTGGACATGGTACTGGGTCCTGGAGATAGTGCAGCTTTTGGCAAGGCACAGGTAGTTCCTGCTTCAAAGGGACTCATGGTTGATGAGGTTGTCGGAGGCAATGAGCTGAAACCCTAGTTTGGTCCAATAGGGATCACATGAAGGCAAGCACAAGGGGTCATCTGACCACCAGCAGGCCTTCACAGCCAGAGGCAGTCTCTGGAAGAGAGACCTGAAGGGTGAATGGACATGTGGTAGAAGCATCTTAGGTTGAGACCCTAGGTTAGCTTGGAAGTCCTCACCTGGGCCACCACACAGGAACCACACTGGATTATGTGAACCAGTCTGGCCACAAAGCCAGCCCTTGCTCATTCTGAAATCATCAGGGAAAGGCCCTTGAGGTGGCCACCCCAGGAACAGCAATCAATTTTTCAGAAGTGCCTCTTCCTCCCACTGCCCTCCCCTGGCCTGATAGCGAGTCTCTTATTAAAGGTGTGATCAACTGTTTCCAGACAATGTTTTCATATTTAGTTTACAGTTTCCAAGGACTAATCTCATGTGAGATTTTTTATGTTGACTGTAAGTTGAGTACACCCCATTTTTAATTCCTTTATCTTACTCAAATAAGGACAATAGATACCAGCCCCATCACAAATTCACACCTTTACTGAGCGAAAAATGGTGATAGTATTGAAGGGCCCATCCTATCAGCTCCTGTTTCAATACTGGTATTTGGAAGGATAAACAGTGATATAAACAGTTATTTAAGATAAAGATTAAGTTGGTCAGAATAAACCCTGGAGGGCTGAACCAAGGCAGACTAAATTCACTATTACGAAAGTTTACTATTAAAAAAAAAGAAAGAAAAGAAAAAACAATCTGAGAAAGAATGATCAAGAGAAACCAGAGAGTAAAGAAAGGTGTGGGTTATTTTTAAAAAGTATTCTTCTACTTTATCTTCTTTTGCAGCCAAAAGGAGAACTAGTCTTTCTTAGCTTCCCAGACTCCCACTGACTTAGCTTGGCATATTGGAAGAGAGATGGTGAGCAATGGGGCTGGGGTTGTCTGCAGAGTTTTCAGTTCAAGTTCCTTGGTCCTTTGGTAACCTTGGGGGATTTGTTTCAGGATCCCCGTGGATAGCAAAATCTGAGCATGCTCTGATCTCTTATGAAAGTCAGTATGTTTGCATATAACTTAAGTAATCTTCCCCTAGACTTTATTTTATTTTTTAGAGCAAAGGCTTTTTTTTATTTGTACATAATCTTACATGTTGGAGGGAATATGATTATGTATTACATAATCACACATACATGACTATTTACAAAGTAAGTTAAGGCCAATCCTAGTCCAGGATCTCCTCACTTTGCCCTCTCCCTGCTCTCATGTCTCCTTTGCATCACCTCCATGTTATAGGTAGAAATAAGCATATACATGTGTATTAATTTTTGAAATGTCTGAGTTTCTCTGCCTGCCTGTGTATAGTTGGGCTTCTCAGGGGAATCAGGGGTTCCCAGTTGTTTTGATAACCCCCTTAATCCCTCCCTCCTCTCCTTGTCTCCCTCCCGTTCCTCCCACCTTCAGAGTTATCGTTCAGTCTTACTTAAAATATCTAATACAATGTAAGTGCTACATAAATAGCACTACGTAAATAGCACTGTATTTTTTAGAGAATATTGACAAGGAACAATGCCTGAGCACGTTCAGTATAGATATAACTTTTTTTTTCCCGAGTGTTTTTGATTCATGGTTGATTTTTATCTACAGATAAAAAGGGCTAACTTATCTGGCTGGTTACTGCCTGAAATTATTTTTTCACTCTCCAGATTCACCTGCTTTGAAAATAAAGTCCTGACAATTTTCACCCCAAATGGAAATAAATGACAGATTTATGTGTGTGGGTTCTTTATTCCCATCCAGTGCCTGATGTAGAGCAAGTTGAGTGTGCTATGAGAGGAGGGAAGGAGGGAGCTAAAAGATTGGAATGGAAAGGTAACCATCTAAACTCAGCTTTTAAAATTCTTTTGAGAATACTTACATCAAAAGAATATAAGTACTCTACTTTATAACTGAAAATTTGCCCACAAACTCTAATTATGTATTTAAATTTCAGCAAAACAGAAATGTTAGTAACTCTTGCAGAGGACCTGTGGTCATGGAGGAGGCTTGGAATCCTAAATCTTTAGGACTGATGGTTTCTTTAGAGATGTTCTATATTCTCTTATCACACTGATTTGATTGATTTGAAAAATGAGAGTGCCAATATACTCCTCAAAGAAGGCTATTTTAATAATGAAACATAATCTTGAGGTTTGTAATTTGCTGTCAGAAAATCAAGACTTGCAGATCTGCAGTGTTAAATAAATTTAAATTTGTTGAGATGAAATTGTTGAGTAAAAGTTTTATATCACATCTATCATTCCCAGCAAATGTTTATTGATGTTTATCATCACTTTGGCCAGTGCAAAGATGAGACTGCTAAAAGACAGCTGAAGCTGATCACCTTCTGACAGGCCAGTCCACAACACACAGATTTTTGAATGATTACTGACACTTTCAGTGAACTCATAAATCCAGTGGTTTAGCTGATGTGAAGCATAATTGATTACTTGTTTTATGCACTTTGAACTAAGCATAGATTTTTTAAGATGCAGTTTTTTATGAGCAATTAAGTGAAAATTGTTTTTTAATAAAGGGATAGAGAATTTTTTAAAATGTGAGTCTGTTTGTAAAGATGGATTATTTAGCTCTTCAGTTTCACATTTGGTGCAAGAGTCAATGACATCAGCCAAACTTGACCTGGACCCTAAAATTATAGACTCTTACTTGTTGGCTCTGACTTCAGAGATCATTTGGACCAAACTGAACTTGACTGGAAATCTGTATCCCATAGTCCTGCTATGCCAGCCAGCTCCACCTGGACAAAGTTAAGATGGGGCCTGTGTCCTTCCTCTTGGAACTTCCTCTTGGTTGTACAGCTCTAACTTCCTTCCAGATTCTTGGACTCTCTGATAGTTTGTGGATGTGTGAAGACTGCATGGATCATCCAAGCCTTTCCAATACCTCCTCTCTTCTGCTTAGGCTAGGAGAATGGTATATTTAACCATTTATAACATGAGATGGTTTCAAGACCTTGTCACCTCCCAAGTGTCCTGCAGGGTAGACCTCTGAATGTGACCAACAAAATGCAGAGCTCAGACCTTCCTTTGCTTCCTGGAACTGAAGTCTGCTGTCTGGATACCTGCTCTGACACCCTCACAACAGGTGCTTAACAAGAATTTAAGATAATTTCACCTTCCATATTTGACGAGCTATTTCCCCACATTCCCCATTTCATCTCAGAGCGGATGGGATTTGTGATTTGCTGATCAACAAAGACAATGTAGTTGAGGAGAAAGGCAATTCATTTATTTGGGGCTAACTAAGACAGCAATTCAGGAAGACACAGGTTCAAGCAACCTTGAAAATGTATGCAATGTATTGCAAAATGGGGGAGGTATTTATAACTTTAAATGGCATGGGAGTTGGAAATTATATCACTGGTTAGTCAGGAATTATGATTGATGCTGGCAAAGTTAAGCTGTCTTGTAAGCAGGTGATTGGGTGCAGTCTCAGTATCTAAGTATCTTGGGGATAGTGGCCCATTATACAGAAGATCAGCAGAAGTTAAGAGAGTTTCAAGGGTCATCTTATATCCAGGCATGAGTCCATCTACAGCTTAGTTAAAAGATTCAAGAGCAGACATGTCTGAGATCTGACTAACAATGACCTCCCAATTCTATTTTGGGTGCCCCAAACCAATGATACTCCATTTTCATTTTTGTTTATTTGTTTTCTGAGACCTTATACAGCAGCAATAGACTCCTTCTCCTCCACTTTTGTTCCTACTACTTTTTATCTTTTTTTTTTTTAAGAGAGAGGGACAGCGAGAGAGAGAAAGGAGCCACCGCTCCAGCCCCACTTCTTTATCTTCTCTAGTAGGATCTTCAGGACTGGAACCATTGAGTGAACCATTCCTGTTTTGTCTTCTATCATTCCCTCCCTGGCACCTGGCCCATTCTGTCTGCATTTCCTCAGGGAAGGGAAGACAGAACAGAACGCAAATAACAAAAAGTTGAAATTTTGGGTTTTGAATCTTAAAAGACTCTGGTATAAGACTTGTGGTAGACTGGAGCGTGAGGAAATGGATCTTCCAAAGACAAGCAGGCCTTGATAGTACTGGTTTCCTTCTTAGGGACCTGAATTCTGCCTCTTGATTTCTGGGAGAGTGGTGGTTGTGGTGGTGTAAGAGGTTGACAAGAAGGAGACAGAACTACTCCCTTCCCAGCCTGTCTGGAAGACCTGCTGGGAGAACCCTGTAGAGATGCATGTCCTGGGACATCTCCTGGGTCACCTGAGGGCCAGAGAACAGACATGAGGGGGTTTATAATCAGTGCAGAGTGAAGGGGCAGCATGGCCTTCCTGGACCAGTGATTGGAGGCCAAGCTGGTATCTCAGCGGGGCCAGCAGGGTTTGGTGTGATGTCAAGGATCCAATTTGTAGTAGCTTCCATCCAGCTCCACCTCTTGGCAACCTTTCATCTCAGCCCTGGAATAATAGGGGGATCCTGAGTTTATCCTGAGTTTATGCAGAATATCCCTGATATGTATGTATATATATATATATATATATATATATAGAGAGAGAGAGAGAGAGAGAGAGAGCGCAACAGTGAGAGAAATACAGAGAAACAATTTTTATTTAGTTTTCAACGTGGCTTTCGTTGCTCAGAACTCCATTATATACATGGTGCTGGATTTCGAACTCACCTACTTGCACCGGAAGCACCGAGCCACCGCTCCAACCCCATCTCTGCTACTCTTCTAACTAAAGTCAGTTAACTTATAGAACAATCAAGTCACATTTCTAACACTTATGTGGGTTGAGTATTCCTAATCCAAAATATCTAAAATGCTCCAAAATTTGAAAGGCTCTGAGCATCAATATGATACTCTAAGTAGAAGATTGTACTCCTTGAAAATTATTTAAAATATTGTATAAAATTACCTTCAGGCAAGGATTTATCCATGTGTATAAGACATATATGAAATATAAATGGAATTCATGTTTAGACTTTGGTCTCTTCCACAAGCTAACTTATTATATATATGAGAATATTCCAAATTCCCAAACTATCAGAAATTCTGTATGCTTCTGGGCCTAAACATTTTGGATAAGGGATATTCAACCCACAATAGCAAACATATTTCTTGTTTTGCATTAAAACATCTATTGCTTAGCTAAATTAGGGAATCAACCCAGAAGCCCCTCACTGGATGAATGGATCCAAAAACTGTAGTATGTATATATATGTATATGTATGTGTATATGTGTATATATACATATACACACACACAATGGAGTTCTACTCAGCTATTAGAAGGAATGATATCATAGATTTTGCAGGTAAATGGATGGAAACAGAAAATAAATCATGCTGAGTGAAATTAGTCAAACCCAGAAACTTAAGGGTCAAATGTTTTCTCTCATTTGTATAAGCTAGAATAAAACCAATGATAGGGTGAAAGATAGATAAGTTTATTTACTAGACACACCAAATTCGAAGTATCACATAATCTGGGGAAACTATGGCTATGAAGTGGGGGAAGAGTGAGGAGAGAAGAAAAGGAGGGTAGAGAGGGAGGGAAAAAAGGGGTTATTAATTTTGTAAGGCATACTTTTCTCCCCTGAGATGTCAAATAATATTCATGTAGGCATTTAAATCTTGAAAATTCAAAAATTAATATACAAGCATGTGGACATTTATATATGTAATAGGGGGGAATACCATAGAGACAAGAAATCAGGGAGTGGGTGAAGGGGGAAGATACTGGATATGGATTGGGCTCAAGTTACATTGTCATTAAGTATGCATGTACGAGTGTGCAGCAACGAATCCCCTCAATGTGTAAGAACATCCAGAACTAATACAAAAAATAAAAAATTGCCAAAGATGTAGAAAAATTGAGAATATTATACACTATTGATAGAAATGAAAAATTATACAGCTGCAATGAAAAAGAGAATGGAGTTTCTTCAAAAAATTAAAAACTAATGAGGTGAGGAATAGGGAAAATGCTTAAGCTTGGTATTCATCCATGCACTCAATGAATACTTATGGAGCATCTATTACGATGGGCAACACAATGATAAATAACATGAACAAGGTTGCTTATCATCACAGGCATTGAAAATTCATTTCTTCAATGTTTAACCATATCCTCAGGAGGAAAGTCCCCCCAGGTGCACGTCCAGCAGTGCTAAAGGTAGCAGTTCTGCATGTTTCTCTTTGTATTCACCAATACACTTTTCCTTGAGTTGTGCCCACAGTCATCACCATTAAGGAATGGGGTGGATCTGAAGTTATACTTGATATTCTGAATGTTTTTCACATATGGTTCCTGCCACAAATTTCCTGAAAGTGCATCATATTTCCAGCTGAATTTACAAATGCATTAACAATCATTTTCTTTCATGGGTGGGACTGTAATAGATATTACTTTTCTTTCTTAAAGACTGTGAGAATAGGTACAGTGACATGTTAAATGAAGAAATGAGATTGCATTGGGCGTGGTAGGCCACAGCACTCCTTTTTTATTTATTTATTTTATTGTTATCAGTGCATCATAATTATACATAATAGGGGAATTCATGCAGCTCTTGCCTGGCATGTACAAGGATGTGGGTTTGAACCCTAGCACCACGTTCACCACGAAGTGTCGGAGCTGTGAAAGCCAAATGAAAAATTAAATAAAATTTACTCTCTCTCTCTCTCTCTCTCACTGTTCTTCTTTCTCTTTAAAAATAAAAAATAAGGGGATTCATTATGCTCCGTTTGTGCATGCTCATAACACAATTCGATCAATCTCCTGACCCATTACTCTCCTTTGTCCCTCTTCCTTACACCTGATCCTCTTGCTTTACTGGTCTTCCTTTATTAATTACTGTTATTTTTAATAGCAGTTATTATTTTATACACATATATATATTTGTAGATGAGCATTTAGAAGATTTTCTTTCCCAATGCCCTCCCCTCCACTGTCCCTTTCCATCCTCTTCCTGCACTCTATGGGTCTGCTTTCCTTTTATTTAATAATAGCTTTTTAATTTTATTTTCTTTTTTAAAGAGAGAGAGGGACAGAGGGAGAAAGAGAGAATAAACTTTATTTATTTTTTATCTGGCCTTCGTTTCTCCTACACTTAGTTGTGTATGTGGTGCTGGGGTTTGAACCCAGGTCCTTGCACACACCAGGCAAGCACTCCAACAACTAAGCCACCATTCCAGCCCCTAATAACAGCTTTATTGAGATATAATTTGCATACTTCACATTCTCCCACTTAAAGTGTGCAGCTAAATGGTTTTCAGTATATTCACAGAGTTGTAGAATCATCTTCACAATATATTTTAGAAATATTCACTCCCTCAAAAACCACTGTTTCCCTTAGCACTTACTCCCCTTTTGTTCCACCCACAACCACTCATCTCCAGTCTGTCACCATATATTTGTCTCTTCTGATATTTCATGTGAATGAAATCATGCAAAATTGATCTTTTGTGTATGACTTCTTTCACTTAGCAAAATATCGTGAAGACTGAAAATATCATTGGGGATGGGATATGTGTTGTAGAGTGCATCTGTATTTCATTCCTTTTCATGGCCAAATACCATTTCATTGTGTGGATATAGCAATTTTATTTATACATTCATCACTTGATGGACATTTATATTATTTCCACTTTTGGGCTATTATGAACAATTCATATACAAGTTCTTGTGTGGACAGACCTTTTCATTTCTCTCAGGTACCTTATGCATATAGGATCAGCACTCTAACATAGAGCTACACTCTCCATACCAATAATAGATTTTTAAAAATGTAATATTGAGAATGAAAGTGGTTTAAAGTTTTGTCTTAGAGGTAAGGGTTGATTGTTATTTGAAAAACAGAATGTTTTTTTTTTTGCATTATAGACACAAATGCAATAAACAGATCCAACTTCTTTGATAATAATTGTTTTAAAAATTTAGAAATGGGAATATGTAACAATATGTATAATGTGGATTATCTAGTATGGATTTGAAAATGATTGCTTCAAGCAAAGTGTTTACCTTTCTAACTGACATTTGAGAAACATTTATAAGTGCTTTTATATTTACCTTTGCAATTTATCATTAAAGCAAGCAAATGAAGTTGTTATGATTATTAGCTGCATTTTGCACAAAGGAAGTAACTTCTCCAAGAAAGTCATCCAGTGAGAAGTACAGAAAGGGCTTGAACACAGATTTTGACTTTGAACTCGTCTCCCTCAGGTCACAAGTGCATTCCTGGAACTGATGACTGGTTATGTTTCTGGGAAGGGCACTGCCTGTTGAAATGATGTAAGTTTAATCTAATTTATTAATTGAAATTTTTTAATAATGGAAGTTATAACATGGACCAAGTGCTTGATTCTTAAATTGTAATACAAAGAACAAAAATGCCAAATGTGATCAAGTCCAGGTTCTGCACCCATACAGCATGTAGTGAAAACTCACTATATAAAGCTACTCTTATAAAACTTAATTCCATTTCTAATATAATCCCCAGGAGAGGGCCTGGTAGAATAGGATGAAGGACTAGAGGTTTTGTAGGAACAGCTGGAGTTTTCCTGGTTTCCAGAGATTTTTCCTGAGGCTAAGGCTGAAGTGACCCGTGAGAGATGCTGTGTGGGGCAGAGGACAGTCACCCGAATGCAGGCCCTGGAACACTGTGTTTTCCCAAGGCCTACCAAGGGCCCATGTGTTGGCTGAGTGGGGGAGTGTGCTGCCTCAGGTAACACTGTGGGTTACATGGAACTGGGGAGTCTGCCTGGCTGAACTTTTGTGATGGAGGAAGCCTGATCTGTTCTTTGTTTTCAGGATGAGCCTGATCAGCATTTGACCCAGGCTGCTTAGGTATAGAATACTGCTTCACCCTACAGAAAACCAGGGGACTACCACAGAAAATGAAAGAACTCAACATCCAAGAACAAGCCAGAGTGTGCAGAGAGGTCCTTCTAAGTGGGGATGAAACGTCGAGCCCCAAACCAGAGCTTCTCCAAAAATCCTGCTCCTGCTCCATGGCAGGACAGGAAAATAGGCACAGCTGGTGGTCACATCTCTGTGGCCCTGCAGAGACACTGCTGCTTCCTGAGTATCTAAGCACAGTGAGCCCAAGCTTGTTTTCCCTCTTCCAGGTCATCTTGGTCACACTGGATGTGAAATTTAGAGCATCTGCGTGGGGAGTCCTTGGCCATCTGCGTCCAGTACTAGTGAAACAGGAAGACATGTTTTTCTTTTCTTTTTCTTTTTTTAAGAAGAAAGTCCCTGTCCCGAGACAGCAGCAGGATGGAAGGATGGCCTGGCCCATGTTATTGTTAGAATGTCACTGAGATGGCTGCGTGGGTGGAAGTGTAGACCTTGGCCCAGGTTGGGGGGCCACTTCCCAGGAAGAAAGTGATGTTTTCATGGAGATCTGCATTGCCTCTGGACCTCTACTGAGGTCTGTAAACCTGACACCCACTTAGAAAAGGTGGCCAGGTGGAGAGGTGACTTGCTGCAATGCTTCTCTGGGTCCTGATGAGAAGTCTTAAAATAGCTGATCTGGAAGAGAGCTGTAGGGCTTTGTGATTAGGGCTCACTCATCCACAGTCTTCGTGAAGACTTTCTGTTCTCCATATTCTATTATTTTATTCTTCTATTTTCAATATTTACTTCACTTCAAAGATAAATATAAGAATACAAACCAACAAACTAAAAACTCAGAATAGATTAGTTGGCCGTTTTCCTTATCTTTCACTCTCTTCTTTTTGTAAAAGTTGTGCCTGTCTTTTTGTCTATCTTTTTGTCTATCTTTTTATATATATCTATCAATCATTTATTTTCCTCTGATATCTATTTATGTCTTTCATATTTTCTATCCTATCTATCATCTATTTATCATCTATCATTTATTATCTATACATCTATTCATTTATCTACCTAAATTTGAGAAAAACAACAGGAAAGCACAGATGTCTCTCACCCCCACATTTTCAGTGGGAAAACTAGTCTCTTGGTAGCTGTGAAAATATTGCTCCATTGACCTTTTGATTTATCTTTGGGCCTTAGACGGATGACACAGTTATATCCTATTTTCTATAGCCCTAATGAAAAAAAAGTGATGGATCTTCAAAAGGGAATAAGAACAATAGATTTGTGAGATTTTTCAGTTCAATTCCAGCTCCTCTGTAGAAATGAGGTCAAATTACTCCTGACAGATGGGGAGAAATCTAACATTAATGCAGTTGCTTCTTTCTGAAATCCTTGGGACCAAAACTCCAGGTTTTTGTGTCTTTCAGATTTTACATTTTTATACTGGGAGTTGTTCAATGATGTTAGGAGACTGGATTGGCATTTTCATTTCATCCCCACTGATCTAGCTAAGATGGTTGAGGAAATGAACGCTGAGCTAGGCAGACGGAGTAATGAGAGGCTGGCACCTGATTTCTTTCGCTGATTTGATTGCCAGTGAAGTTGTTTTCTCCTGTACCTTATCCTCACATGATAGCCAAGCACCCTTAACTGTCAAAACCATTAATAGGCCCACAGTCTGAGACAGCATTCTCATGAGAAAAGACAGGAGGACAGACAGGAAATGAGACCCCAGGAATCTGTTCTCATGACATGGGTTCAGTGGAAACAATGGGATAGGTCCACTCTTTTTCCAATTTTCAGTTGATTTTTTTTTTTTTTTGATGAGCTTTCTTCCTCCTGACCTTTCTATCCAACCTCCATCCTCTCCCAGGGATGGGAAGCAGGATATTTTCATAAAGCCCTTGGACTTAGGCGAAGCCATGCTTCTTGTCCAGCCAATTTCACTGCCCATTCCAACAACTCAGGTGCCCATGGACTTTCTACAGGACTATCTCTGGGTGGCTGAGATTTTCCTGCCTGATTTTAATGAAAAAAGAGGAACAAAAAATACCCCTTGAAACTGTACAAAGCCCAAAATTGTTATTAAAAGCATCACAGAATAAAAATTGAAATACCACTTGAAATCTTAATTGTCCTTATCGTACACGAAGGACCTTATTGTACACGAAGGACCTTATCCAAACCACTGGAGAATAGTGGCTTTTGGTCCCAAGGGTAGGAGCTGTAATATGAGCTGGCTGTGGTCCCAAGGAGGCCTGCAGGAGGTGGTAGTCACCAGAAAATTCAGGTTGTGGCTGAGAGGTGCACCCACCACAAGACTGCCAAGAGCTGGCAGATCAGGGATTCAAGGATGTATGTTTTGTTAACTTGCATAATTAATGGCTCCTGTAGTTGTTGAGAATTCTTCAGTGCAACTCTATATTAGTTTCTAACCTCCGAACATTGCCTGGAATCCTGCAGATAGGTAGGGTAACTTATTATGTAGTGATAACTGGTCAAAGTGGATTCAAAGTGGGTAACTTTCTTCGTTCAGCTTCCAAATTTAAGGGTAGTTACTCTCATCTCCTAATCCTCCATTCTTGACCTTCCAAGCACATTTTCACATATTCACAATGGCTTCTGCAACATTTTTTCTAGTTTAAAGTGTTTCCTACTACGGAAATCCCTCTTTTCACCACCCCATTCCTTTTGAAACCCTTTTTGCAACCCTATCTCTACACCCGCCTTGAAGAAGCAGTCGTAGCCTCAGCATCTATCTGTCCCTCTCTTCTGGGATGGCCCTAAATCATTGGCTCTGGCACATGGCACTAGCTGCAGAGTTTGTAAGATCACGTTCCAGGGTCATCACCATGCTTTGCTAAACTAATACTGCTATGTAAGAGTGCTCTAGATAGATGGCTTCTTCCAGCTTAATTTTATTTGGTTGATACACACTAAAACATAATAAAATCCATCTCTCTTATTCCTCTACTTATTATGCAATTCCCAATGTTTCAAATACAAGATGTTTGCTTTTCCCTAACCTGGGAGTACTATTCTTCACCAAAGAAGTTACTTTGCAATCTATTTCCAAAAACCAGCAGAGAACTTAGAGTACTCAGAATTCATTTGAGAATTTAAAAATCTACAAAGATAGGCTTACGGAGCACTAGTGGACTTGGACCCAGAGAAAATCTTGAGAACTTTCTGTGCTGCTTACCTAACCCTCTCCTGCACGCTCCCTCCCTACAATTTAATTTAACAAACGGTTTTAGGTGGAACGGCCGTTCCCCACTGCAGGTAATTCTGGGCTCCACACCTGGGTACTGTAAACTTTGTACATTTATGGTCTTATCCTGCCCCACAAATACATCCAAATTCTAGTGCAACTTGTGAAATTCAATAAGCATGTTGAGATCACTTCCTCTTTCTCTCAGGGAAGTGTGTTGATGGGGAAACCACGCAAGTGGAAGTAAACTTCTTTACCACCCAGGAAGATTTTCCCCTGCTCAAATGCTCCCTGCCCATTTGCACTGCCTGCTAATCCCAGCTCCGATCTAATCACTCAGTAAGAATGTGCATGCCTGTATTCTGGGCATTATTGAACTATATGTTCAAGGCAATGTTTGCTCAACTAGATAAACTGGTTGGCTGTGGAGTAGAATAACCTGCTCTTGATCATTAGTTTTAAGTCCGTAGCTGAATTTATAACTCACAGATTATTGCTATAGGAACTTCTCTAATGGTTATGAGAGGTTTTATTAACTACAACACGTATTGCTAGAGCTGGAAGTGAAGAGTGAACTGGACTACCATTACCCTAGGCAACAGATAAGCTTTGAAGAAACATTCAATGAAAGAATGTTCTCTAATACAAATTCCATGTCTCCGTTTTCAGTGTTCCTTTATGTAATTTTTGATCCCAGGTTCAAAAGGGGAAGGAAAGAGCTGAAGTGGTGGCTCAGCGATTCTAGCACTTGCATGACATGCCCGAGGAACCGGGTTCAAACCTCAGCACCACATACTCAACTGTCAGAGAAACAAAGGCCAGATGAAGAAAGAAAATTGACTCTTTTGTTCTCTCTTCCTCTCTCTCTCTTAAAAATTTTTTTAAAAAGGAAGGAAAGAAAAGCAAAATCCCAAACCATGCCCATTATATAATTCTGCAAAAGCAGAAATTTTTTTCCTTTTCAATAGGAAAAAACAAAATAAATTTATGAAGCTTTAAGATAATAGAAATTTCACATAAACACTGCTTTGGAATATTTTCCCCAAACCGAGATGGGATTTAAAGAAAGGATTTTTCACATTTCCTGATGGAGTTATTTCTACTTGTCAAAGCAGTTACCATAGCTGACTCATATCTGGGCTTCTAAAAGAGTGTGACTGGTGGAATCAACAATGGGAGAAGTCACATTGCAGACAAGTTTAGTAGGGTAGTGAAGTGTCCTTCAGATACCCAACCACGGTTCTCAGCACTTGTGGAACCAGTTGTTGAAAAGCCCTTTTTCAATAATACAGCCATGTGGTGATGCAGAATGAGAATGAACGCTGAGTTGAGCCTCATAAACTGAGTCCTGGTCCAATGACGTGGATCTAACATCCTGTTCTCTGTAGGTCCTTCCAGGTACAAGGATCTATAGGAAAGGTAAACCCAATGCAGCAAAATTTGGGAATCCCAGGTAGAGTGCATCTTTCAGTTCTGTGTACCCTATTCTTGTTGTTCTCTAAGTGTGAAATTAGGCCAAAGTTTTAAAATTTTTGAACAGTTTTATAAACTTAATAACAGATATTCTATAAGAAAATTATTTGGTAGATATAATCTATTCATGTGGAAAGTTTAATTTTTGCTACAATGCATGAAATACGACTGGTGTTCCAAATTCCTTAGAGAGGAGATTTCAGATTTAGGCACTTTGGAGAATAGAAGCCCAAACTTTTATTTGAAATATTATCCAAGGTCTCACAAATCTTGTGACTAGGATCTCCTTATGTTCTTCTGATGGATTCTATTAGCATTTAGTTAATAGGTATCTCCCAAAGGCTCATGTGATAGACAATGCAAGAAAATTTGAAGATGAGTTTGTTGGGTTATGAGAGCCTTAACCCAATCACTGTACTACAACAGCAGAATAGATTAACTCGGTGGTCACCATAGGCAGGTAGGGTGTGCTGGAGGTAGGCAGGTTATTAGGGGCATGCCTTTGGGGTATATGCTCTCAGCTGCTTTTCTCCAACACAGCCTTCTGCCATGATGTCATGCCTCACCTTGGGCCCAGAGCAATGGACTTGGCCTTTTATGGACTGACATCTCTGAAACTATGAAACCCAAAATAAACTTTTCATCCTATAATTATTCTTGTCAGGGCTTTTGACCACAACAGTGAAAAAGTTGACTAAAACACCATCTTTCCAGAAAAATAAGGTGCAAAAAGAACTATTGAGGAGTTACTATGTGCTGTACTCTCTCTCCCAAGCATTCTACATTCATTATACTAGGAGTTTTTGCATAAGTTATCTTATTTTCACACTAAATATCTTAAGTAAAACTGGAGACATATCACATTTAAGAAAAAAGATGTTTGCATCTGCTGTGAAATGCAGGGGTGGAATCCTCATAAAAATCCTAATTGATAACTACTCTCCTTATTTAACCAGTGTGGAAACTCAAAGACTTCCAAACTCCCCACGTATCACGACCAGTGGGTAGAAGGCTGTGGGTCCAAGCAGAGTCCAGGTAAGACTGGTTCACAGAGTACTGGAATGTTTGGGAGGGCCCAGAAAAAACTTCATCACTGAGGCAGTGCTTAGAAAGAAGTAGGGAATAACTTTTCCAGATTTCAAGGTAGGAGGTGGAGGTGAGAAAGAGCACTCAGAAGGCTGGGAAACTTCTGCTTGCCTGGTGCACAAAGTGTGCAAGATGTGAGATGCTAACCCGAGAAGCTGGTTGGGATGAAGAATTTAGCTAAGCAAACTCAGTGCAGTGGGATGCCCATGAAGCCTTGCAGAGGGAAGGGATATGTTCTGGCAAGGTGTTGAATCCAAATTCCCCTGCATCCAGTCCATCGCTCACTGAAGTATAATGCTTTTCAGAGGCAGGAAAAAAAAAACAACCCTGGACCACCAAAAGTAATCTCCCTAGCTTTAAAACTACAACACTCCAAGCTATATGCTGTTGCTCCAAGTGATGACAAGATTTTTTTTTT
>PVKS010021181.1:0-35644 GCA_004027875.1 Aplodontia rufa | reverse complement strand
GGTTTGTTGAATTTCCGGGGCTCAACGCTGTGGTTGACAAAGGGTGGATTCATGCGGAGCTCTGGGCAGCGCTGGGCCGGGGTCGGGGACAGTGCAGGGCCCCCCTTTAACGGGTGTCACGGGGCTGCGCAACGGCACTTCCAGTCCACGGCGGGGCAGATTTCCCCACGGCACCTTCTGGTGATGGACGGAAACGAATCCTGGGTCTGGAGAAGCCCCACTGTGCGCCTGCCTGGGTCTGACCCACCCTGTGTGTCTCTCACAGCACTGGGCTGGTGACTTTTTGCTCTGAGTTTTCTTTTCTTCCTCTTTTTCCATTTCTTGATAGTAGGGACTGAGCCCAGGGGTTCTTAACCACAGAGCCGCGTCCCCAGCCCTGTTTATTTTTTATTTTGAGACAGTGTCTCACTAAGTTGCCTGTGGCCTCACGAAGTTGCTGAGGCTGGCCTCGAACTTGCGATCCTCCTGCCTCAGCCTCCCGAGCTGCTGGGATTACAGGTGTGCGCCTCCGCACCAGCTTCTTCTTTTCTTGTAGGTGTTTTGCTCTGTTTTGTAGCCAACTCCAACTTGCGTTTGTCAGCAGAAGGAGAAAGGAATCTGAGGCCGGGGTTTGCCCCAGGGGAGAGCACACGCAGTGGAACCAGGAGGAAGGAGAGATGAAGAGGCTGGCGGGTCTCTGAGGATCTTTCAGGGCGCACCTTGCTTTCTCTTGAGGATGATCCTGCCTGTCCCGTGGGTCTGCAGCCAGTTCCTTCAGCCTTCTCCAGAGGCCCCGAGGCCGCCTGCACTGTGGGATTCTCGGGAACACTGGGGGCTGCGACCAGATGAGCCTTGGATCAAGCTCTGGCTCCTCCACCTTCTCCCACTCATGAACTTGACTGTTTCCTGTTCTGGGAATCAGCTTTGTGTGCTGTGAGATGGGGCCAAGGAATCCACAAGAAGGAGGGCAGGAAGCCCCACGAAAACCAGCCTGGGTCAAATGTGAGTCCTCTCTTCTTCCGGTACAGACTTCAAATCTGAGAAATGACACTGGAGGGTTTGACTGTGGTCCCCATCGGGAAACATGGGGCTCTGCCGTGCAGACCTTCAGAGCCAAGTCCCGTGCTGGGTGTGGAGTTGAGGTTGGATTAGGCGGTCTCCTTGCCGGGCGCGGTGGCCCACACCTGTAATCCCAGCAGCTCGGGAGGCTGAGGCAGGAGGATCGCAAGTTGGAGGCCAGCCTCAGCCACTTAGTGAGGTCCTAAGCAACTTAGCGAGACCCTGTCTCAAAATAAAATATAAAAAGGGCTGGGGATGCGGCTCAGTGGTTAAGCACCCCTGGTTTTAATCCCCAGTACTGAAAAAAAAATAAAATAAAAGAAGCCATTAACCGATATGTGAATCAAAGATGTTAGTTCCTAATTAAAACATTAGCCAACAGCTGGAGCGGTGGATCAGCGGTTATGGTGCTCGCCTGGCACGCGCAAGGTCGCAGGTTCGAACCCCAGCACCATGTACACAGCCACAGGTCAGAGCAACAAAAGTCACATGAAAAACTAAGTAAAAATCGCTTCTCTCTGTCCCTTCAGACCAAGCGCTTGGTGTGTTCGAGGCCTGGGATTCGATGCCTAGCGACGTCCCCGACATGAGCTAAACCAGCACAGAGCCTGGGCCCTCAGGGCTGATCATCCCCACCGGGCTGGGCTGGGGACCAGGGCATCGGCCAAACATCTAAGTCGACAGTCAGTTGGTGACAGTTTGTGAGACGTTGATTCAAAAGCTCGATTTCTACGATTCCATCGTGAAGGGACTCCGAGCCCCAGCCCCCCGAGTTGCCGGGATGGCAGGCGAGAGCCACCGTGCCCAGCTCTGCTCGGGACGTGTTCAATGAAGTACGAGAACATTCCCAGCCCGGCTGCCCTCGGCAGGGCAGTGTGTCACCAGAGCCCCGGGCGGGTGTCTAGAGAGGTGGCCTCCAGGTCCGGTGTGCACAAGGTTACTTATGTCTGCGTGGACGCGGGGATGAGTGGAGTTGATTTCTGGGGCTTGGCCCTGGCAGGAGGACAGAAAGCAGCCCCGGGGCTCAAGGGAAGGCCAGGGAGCCCAGGGGGAGCAGAGGCCAGAGCCCAGGAGCCCACGGTGCCAGCCACTGGGCGGCCGGATGGGCAGGAGGCATTGAGCTCCCAGGGTAGAAGGCCAGCTCCGTGTGCGGCCCCACAGCAGATCCTGATGTGCATTTTCCACACGGGGAACCTGAGGGTCAAACCCAGGACCATCTTCCCGAACCCCACATCCTTAGCCGGCAGAAGAGAGTGGAGGCAGTGGCTGGAGAGGCTGAGCCTGGGTTGGGGTTGGTTCATCAAGCTTAGTGCGAGATTTCCCAGCAGCCCCAGGAATCACCTTCCTCCCTCGACCTCAGTGGTCTTTGCTGCAAAACTGGGCCAGCAATACCCAGGTCCCCTAGCTGACAGCCCGGGAAACATTCAAAAGTGCCAGGCTCAGCTGGGTGGGATGGCACCTGTCATCCTAGCAGCTCGGGAGGCTGAGGCAGGAGGATCACAAGTTAGAGGCCAGCCTCAGCAGTTCATTGAGGCCTTAAGCAACTTAGCGAGACCCTGTCTCAAATAAAAAATTAAAAAAGGGCTGGGGATGAGGCTCAGGATGAAGTGCATCTGTGTTCAATCCCTGGTACCATAAAACCCCACCAAAGTGTCAAGCTCCAGCTCAGTGTTCAGGACGGAGACCCACTGCCTGTGTGACCTTGGACAAAGTCTTCTGCTCTCTGGAACTTGGGTTACAGATAGGGAAAAATGATTTTTCCAATGAGCCACATCCCAAGCCATTTTTATTATTATTTTTATTTTAAGATAGGGGCTTGCTGAGTTGCTGAGGCTGGCCTCCAACTTGTGATCCTCCTGCCTCAGCCTCCCAAGATGCTGGGATTACAGGTGTGCACCACCATGCCTGGTGGGAAATATGATTTCTGAACCACTCTTATTTGGGATTTTTTTTTGGTAGTGCTGGGGATTTAGCCCAGGACATGTGCATGCTGGGTAAGTGCTCGACCACTGAGCAAACCTTCGCCAACCCATCGTCTGATGTTTTTTGAAAAGGTGTTCCCAGGCTCAAAATGAGGGGTTCTTAGGATACTTTAGGAATCTCACACTCTGGATAGGAATAGGGTCGCCAGATTAGCAAATAAAATAAAGAATATCCAGGTCAATTTGAATTTTAGATAAACACCAAATACTTTTTTATTTACTTAGTATTAATTTATTTGAGGTTACCAGGGACTGAACCCAGGGGTGCTTAACCACTGAGCCACATCCCCGGCCCTTTCTATTTTTTATTTTGAGACAGGGTCTCGCTAAGTTGCTCAGGGCCTCGCTAACTTGCTGAGGCTGGCCTCTAACTTGTGATCCTCCTATCTCAGCCTCTGGAGTCACTGGGATTACAGACCTACGCCAGCATGCGTGGCCCACATACCTTTTAGCATAAGAATGTCGCAAGCAGTGTTTGGGACATTCTTTTGCTAGGAGAGCTCCTTGTTCATCTGCGATGCCGGTTGATTGGGTATCCTGTGTTCGATCTGCAGCCCTCGCTGGGGCGGATTCGCCTCGTCCTCAACAGAAGAATGCGGCCCAGCGCGCAGGGCTTTGTGGGTGTGGTGGGTTTCTCTGTTCTTGTTTTGAAACCCATCGGTGATGCCGGCTGAGCGCGGGCACAGCCAGCCCTGGGCGCTGGACGAGCCGTGATGTAAGGTCACCCTTATCAGATGGGCAAGCGCAGGGACGGCTTTTCCAGCGTTCGGGGCCAAGCGCTGGTGGGTGGGGCTGGTGGCACAGGACCAGGGCAGGCGCCAGGCCCCAGACCTTCTGTGCCACCTGGTGCACCATGACCTCAACCCAAGGCACAGCCCCAGGTTCCTCCCTGGCTCCAGGAAGCGAATCCGCAGCTTAAGCAGGCTGGGGTCTCAGTAGCGCAGGGGAAGGGGCCCTCTTCCCTCTGAGCCCCACTTTCCCTGCCTAAGAGGGGGGCTCTCAGTTACTCTGCTCACGGAGCGACTCCCGGCCTCTTCCTCCGTCCACCTGTGCTGCCCTGGATCGGCTTCATGACTCTCAGGACCCCGGTGCTGCCTGACATTGGAATCCCTGCAGCTGGTGATCCCAGGAGCTCCGGAGGCTGAGGCTCGAGGATCACAAGGTCGAGGCCGGCCCCAGCAGTTTAGCAAGGCCATAAGCAACTCAGCAAGATCCTGTCTCAAAATAAAAGATAAAAAGGGCTGGGGATGCGGCTCAGTGGTTAAGCACCCCTGGGTCCAATCCACAGAACCAAAAGAAAGAAAAAGAGAGAGAGAGAGAGGGAGAGAGAGAGAGCGAATTCCCGTGTGTGTCCTGCAGGGCAGGGGTCTGGGACAGGGTCGCAGGGGTCTGGGACAGGGTTGCAGCCGTGGGGTGGGTGTGGGTGACGCAGCCCAGGTGAGCAGCGCCGAGAGGGGAAAGAGAACAGAGGTTTAGCGGCTCCTGCCTGTGCCAGGTCCTCACAGCCTCATCCCTTTCTCTGGCAGGGGTCAGAAAAACGAGCTTAGCTCTCACGTGAGCGGGATTAGCGGGGCTCTGGACTTCTGTCCCCGGGAAGCTGGGACACAGGCTGAACTGTGGGCACCTTGGAATCTCCCGGGTCCTTCTCACCTGATCCAGATTGAGCTGAGTTTGAAACCTGGCTCCTAGAGCAGGGGGAGGGAGGAAAAGAACTTCCAGATCTTTCTGGCCTTCGAGAGAGACGTGGGGAGAGTCGAGCAGGGAGCGTGCTGCCTGGCGTCCTGAGAGCAGAGGCCCCGACACAGCCCGGGGAGCTCAGCAGAGTACAGAGAGGGTGCGCTGTGTGTCCTTCCGGACCTCTGCGCCCAGGTCTGAAGCAAGGTGTAAGCTTCCCACCTCAGGAATGCTGTCAGAATTTTTGATTTGTTTGCTTTTTGGTACCAGGAATTGAACCCAGTGGTTGCTTAACCAGTGAGTCACAGCCCCAGCTCATTTTATTTTTTTTCTTTTGAGAGCATGGTGGTGCATAGTTATAATCCCAGCGGCTTGGGAGGCTGAGGCAGGAGGATCGCAAGTTGGAGGCCAAACTCCGCAACTTAGTAACGTGGTATCTCAAGGATTGCGGCGGTGGCTCAGCGGTTATGGTACTTGCCTGGCGTGGTTTCGAACCCCAGCACCACACACACGATGAAGTGTAAGAGCAACGAAGGCCACGTGCAAAACTCAATAAAGTTGACTCTCTCTCTCTCTCTCTCTCTGTCCCTCTCTCTTTAAAAAAAGAAAAAAAGGACATTAAAAAAACCAAACACGAAAGGGGCTGGGATGCGCCTCAGTGGTTCAGTAGCCCCGGGTTCAATCCCCAGTGTAGGCGGCCAGAGCCATCAGTGCGCAGAGAGGCAGAGGAGTCAGCGAAGCTCTGCGACCCGGAGTCCACCTGGCCTCCACCCGGCAGCCGGTGGGAGCCGCGGCCTCGCTCCTCCCCCTTCCTCCCCCTGCCCCGTCCTCTGCTCCTCCTCGTCCTCCCCTCCTCCTCCTCCACTCCTCCTCCTCCGCTCCTCCTCGTCCTCTTTTTAGCAGTACTAGGGATTGAACCCAGGGTCATTCTACCACTGAGCCACATCCCTAGCCCTTTCCATTTTTTTATTCTTGCTAAGTTGCTCAGGGCCTCACTAAGTTGCTGAGGCTGGCCTCGACCTTGCGATCCTCCTGCCTCAGCCTCCTCAGTTGTGCACCACTGTGCCCTGCTGGTTTATGCTTTGAAAAACTCCACCCGGCCGTGGAGTAGAGTGTGAGTCGTAGGCACGGAGGCAGGGGGTGGGGGGCGATTTCCCCAGTTGCCCCAAATGAGCAAGGTTTAGGCGACCAGCGCTGAACCTCATTACCTTTGTCCCTTTGAGCCAACGGAACTTCTGGAAAACGGAGCTTTCTGAATTATACAGCAGAGGGAGGAACGGTGGACCGACTCATGCCGAGAAGGAAGGGCCCTCTGGGCGTGAAGAACCGAGGTCAGGGCGCACGATCAGGAGTTCCCAGGGCCCACGTGGAGTTTGCTCCCGGATGCGTGCTGGGAAGTGCGGGATGGAGCCCAGGGCCTTGTGCATGTGCGACGCGTCCTCGACCACTGAGCCACATCCAGGCCCTGCACTGAACTGAATTTGGACAAAATAAATGAAACCGAGTGTTTGGGCTCTGCTCACAAATCACTGCGCCCAGACAGTGTTTTAAACCAACGTGAAACCATTGCTGAATTTCAGAATCAGATTTCAAATAAAAATCTGGATTTCTGGCTTCTTTGGAAAACCCTAGAAGGCCCTGCTCTCTCTGGCGACCACGGGCAGGAAGCCCAGCGGCGGCTCAGGCGGCCAGGACCCTCGCAGGACCCGCCAAGCCCTCTGCTCTCGGGTCCCCCCGTGGTCCCCAGCGTTTGGGCTCCTGATCCCTCTCTGTCCTCAAGCGCACGGACGCCTGGGGATCCTGGGTTGTCATCTTTGGCGTAAACGGGGGTGGTCATTTGGTCCAGCGAACTTCAGAATTTTTAGGGAATCGGAGACATTCACGAAACTAATAGGAAAACTAAACTTTTTCTCTGCCCGTGTGGGGGGAAGTTTCCCACCGCGCCTGCGTGCAGGTGCCCAAGGACTGAGCCCCAGAACCTGTGGACACCTCCAACCCAGAGCCTCCAGCCCAGCACACGGCAGAGAGGGACGCTGATCCCCCTGATGTGACCAGGACATATCGCACACAGATGTTGAAATGTCACACCGCACCCCATAAATGCGTAGAATCATTGCACGAGAATCAAAGTGAAATTTTTTGGTACCAGGAATTGAACCCAGGGCCACTTAACCACTGAGCCTTTTCCGTTTGCCCAGTGTCTGCGTTGCTGCGCAGCTGCAGCCGTGAGAGCCCTGGCTGCGCGTCATGCGCAGAATCCGTGAGTCCAGGTAAACCTTTCGTCTCTACTAGGCGGGTTCGCTCAGGCATTTTGTCACAGTCACCAAAAGGTGACTCATAGGTAAAAAACAAGCACGTGTCTGAGCTGGGGCTGTAGCTGAGTGGCAGAGCCCTGGGTTAGACAGTGTGAAGCCCTGGGTTCCATCCTCAGTGCCACCAATGAATAAATAAGTAAAAATAAAAATAAATTTACTTATCGATCGGGTGTAAAGTGTTATCAAAAGTCCTCGATCAGCCTGGGCCACGTGGCAAAACTCCGCCTCAAAAAAAAATAAAAGTAAAATGACTTCTGGTTATAATTTGTTTCAGTTTTTTTATTTGTACAACATGGTCTTACACATTGGAGGGAATCGCTTCACATCTCGGTTATGATTTTAATATTTTGGGGGGTCAAGCACTATTTTATGTAATTTTGTGCACTTATCAGCCGTGGGTAGATCCTCGTTTGTATCCGTTCAAGTCTTCCACCACGATTTGCGAGTGGGCAGTTCATCCTCTATAGTCGCGTTGTAGTTTGCTGAAGTTTTAAATTTTTAAAATTATTATTATTTTTTAAATCAGTTTTATTTTAGTTTTGCACATGGCCTTTGTTGCTCTGACACTTTGTTGTGTACGTGGTGCTGGGGTTCAAACCCACAGACGCGTGCATGAGAGTCAAGCGCTGTAACTGCTGAGCCACCACTCCAGCCCCTTTAAAATTATTTTAATTGTACAGATTTACGGAGTACAGTATGATGATTCAGGATATGCACCCCTGTGGAATGATCAAATCACAGTAGTTCACATTTCCGTTTCCTTCAACATTTAACAAAATTAGCTGGTAGTGGTGCTCACCTGTAATTCCAGCGGCTCGGGAGGCTGAGGCAGGAGGATGGCAAGTTAGAGGCCAGCCTCAACAACTTAGCAACACCCTGTCTCAAAGTAAGTAAAAAGGGCTGGGGATGTGGCTCACTGGTTTCGGCGCTTGCCTGGTGAGCACGAGGACCCGGGTTCAAACCCCAGCACCACGTACACAACTGAGTGTTGGAGCAACTAAGGCCATGTGAAAAACTGAATAAAGTTGTTCCTCTCTTTCTCTGTCTCTCTCACTGTCCCTTTCTCTTTAAAAAAAAAAAAAGTGCTTTTCTTCCCCCATTGATATAATTTAGTGTACCTTGCGTTATTGTCTTGAAATTATTATTCTTTTGTAGATGAATTCCGTGTTTGGCGGGGCGCTGTCTCAGCGCTCCTCTTCTGCGGGTTTTGTTGACATGGTGGCCCCTCCTGGCTCCGGTGGAGGTGACAGTTCCCTGATGAGATTGGGCTTCTCCTGAGTGGAGGGAAAGGTGATTGAACCCACTTGCCAGGTGCAGGCTTCCCGGGAACAAGTTCTCGTAAACGAGATTGGAGGTCCGAGTGGACCACATCTCACCCCAGATCAGGAATTTAAGGTCACTGACAACCTCCTTCTCTGCCTCCATAGTTTATGCGTAGTTTCTTCTGAGCTCAGAGCAGAGGACAGGGTCCGTCCTCTGGGGTCTCAGGCCCTGTCCTCTGTTCAGTCCTCGTCTTTGGAAAAGGGGCACAGCGGGCAGGGAACGTGCGCATGGGATGGAGGAACAGGGAGAGAGGTCCTTGTCCTCCGAAAGGCAGATATGTGGGTCTGAGCTCCAAGGGGTAGAGCCGGGGCGCCTCGTGTCCTCGCAGTCCCAGCCGAGTGGAAAGTCCTGGGCGTCATTCAAAACCCGGGCGAGGCAGCTCCCCGCCGTGGCAGATGGTTCCAAGTCCCTGGGGTCCCGTCCCTTCCCGCCCAGCTCCTGTGACCGTGTGGGACACCTTCGTCCCTGAGTTCTGTGACCGCTGGTCGAGGCCCTAACCTGGGACCCAGTCCTCCTGGCCTCTTGGTTCCCCTGCACAGCCCAGCACGGAGCGGGAGGCCCAGGGAGGCCCTGAGGAATGCGCCACAGCCCCCTGGCTCTGTCTGGAATTTCACGGGGACAGTTTACAGTCACTAAACTTAGCACCAGGGCCTTTGGGTCGGCCCATGAATCACGGGGTGAGTCGGCAGGAAAGAATGCGATGGGCCGGGCCCTGGGACGGTCGCTCCCTGGGTAGGGGGCAAGATTCTGAAAGCATCGCTGGAGCCACCGCGACTCCCGGGCTCTGTCCTGTCCAGGTCCCTGTGGCCCGGAGATGCATTCCCTACCCCAGATAAGCATCTGTGTTCGTATTCCCGGGAGAGGGTGAGCTATTTGGTCAGCCATTTATTCCGTAAATATTTATTGAGGAGCTTTACTACGCTCCAGGCATCTTGCCATGCCCTGAGGATGCTGTGGGGAGTTGATAAATAGTCTTTTCCTCGGGACTTTAGATGCTGTTGAGAGAAACAGATGGATTCAGATTAAAGGCACTGTGGGGGTTAAGTGGTGGAGTCCCCATCAGGAGAAATCAAGGGGGGCTTCCTTGAGGAGGCAGCATCTAAATGGAGACCTGGAGGTGGAGGGAGGATGCTTATCTGGGGAGAGGAGGAGGAACAGTGGTTCTGTTTTTTTGTTTTGTTTTGTTTTGTTTTGTACCAGGGACTGAACCCAGAGGTGCTTAAACACTGAGCCACATCCCTAGCCCTTTTCATTTTTCACTCTGAGACAGGGTCTCATTAAGTTCCTTAGGGCCTTGCTAAGTTGCTGAGGCTGGCCTCAAACTTGCTATCCTCCTGCCTCAGCCTCCAGTGCATGTGCTGCTGGGCCCGACGGAGGAAGAATGTTCTAAGCAGACCAGGCCAGGCCACGGGACTTGGGGAACGACGGTCAGTTTTCTTGTGCTCAGCCCCTCTGCTCCCCAGGCCCCCATTTTGATTTTTTCCTATTTCTTGGGAGACTCAGGTGCTGCGGGAGACAGAGGCTGTTTGTGGTCAGGCAGTTCTGGTGCGGAATCCCAGCCTGCTCTTCTTCCTGCGCGATGCGGGCATCCAGCTCTCTGAGCCTCGGCGTTTCCTGTAAACGGAGGTCAGTTCTCCTTCCCGGGACCACAGACAGCAGGAAAGCGTGGACCTCAGGGAACACGGCCGGCGGATCCTGGATCCTGGTGGGCTCCGTTCCGACCTCGCCTTCGTCTGCCAGCGTGGACCCCTGGGCCAGGAATGTGGTGGCCAAGCCTGCTTCCCAGGCAGCCCCCGGTCTGTGGCCTGAGAGGCGCCAGGGGGAACTGGAACGGTGGCCTGAACGCGTGGACCCACCCAGCCCTGCCCAGCTCTGCAGGGGACAAGAGAAGGTCGTGCGGTCTTCTGTGGCCAGCAGCTGTGAGTGACAGGACCCGGTGCTGCCCTTGGTGTCTCCTGCGGTCCTGGTGGCTGCCAGCGCTCAGATGGACAGGGACAGCTCTCCACTGACCCACATCTGCCAGCCGGGGCAGTGAACCCGCGTGGGGCTGCGGACGGCGCCGCAGACCCCTCCTGTCCTGTGTGCCGCTCGGGGCTGGGGATGAGCTCGCGCAGGGCCCGGCTTCCTCCCCTGTTGCCTCCCAGGAACCCTGACTGCGACTGGTCCTCCATTCCCTCCCGGCTGCTGAGCGCCTCCTCCTAACCCAGAAACCTGCGAGGTCGGGATCGTCCCCAGATTTACAGATGGGGTCATGGTGGGGAGCGCTGAGGTGGCAGCTGAGGGTCACACAGCCAGGAATGGGTGGGAATGGGACCCAACCTCAGTGCTCACTGAAGCTGGGAGAGGACTCAGATGAGCAGGGGTCCCCGTCTGTGTCACCAGCTGCTTAGGGGCAGAAGCCACGTGTGAGCCACGCCTGTCCAGCAAGGCCCCGGGCTGCCCTGAGGTCTGTGTGCATCCTGGACTCCGTGGCTCGGCCTCACAGGATGCGCAGCAGTGTGGGAAAGCGCAGATGACCTCCTTGGTGCCCTTGGTCCTGGTGACAAGAGTGGCATGATGGGCCTGGTTGCCCGGGGGCTTCTTAGTGACCCGCAGTCCCTCCCAACTGCTCTGTGCCCCCGTTGATTGGCCTAGAGGTTGTCACTGACCGGCCACTCACAGCCCGCTCTCTCTGGCCGCAGACGCTGGCACAGGGATAGAAAATCTAAACTGGGCCAACAAGTCCCAACAGAGGAATGGTTTTTTTTTTGAACCTGCAACTAAGAAGGTTGACCTCTGAGACTAAAATGTGAAACTCAGGGGCCAGAGGTAAACACGCTTCCATCTATGAAGCTGCAGAGAACCTGACCCCAGTCATTTCCATGAAGACAGCTTTCAAGTCCAAACAAACCTGACCATCTGTGGCTCCACAAATAAAACTGTATTTTTCTGATATGACAAGAAATACAAACCATAGGCATTGCTTTAGTTAATACTGGGGTCACAGTTGGAATTTTGTGATGTTTTGGTTTTCAAGGATACAAGATGACTGCCCCTGCTCCAGCCATCACATCTGCATTCAAAGAAAAGTGAACCGGAGAAGGATGAGGCCTGCTGTGTTTGTCATTGTTATCAATTAAAAAAAAACCTTTATCCAGCATTCACAGCACATGTCTACTTACAACTCGTTGACCAAGACTATGTCTTCTGGCTACAACAAGGAGGCTGGGGAAAGCACATTATTGAAGAATATGAGGCCTCTTTTAAATGAGAAAGGATATCGGCTGGGTCGCCGCCACCTCTGCCCCCTTCTCAGGAAGCAGTGACAAGAGTTGGAGAGGGTTGTGGTGACTTCTGGGTGCCTTAGATTCTCCCTTAGATTTTGTGACACCGTTGGCCTTTTTCTTCGGTCTACGCTGGTTTGAATGGATTTCCACACCAGCCTGGGGACTTTTCTGATGCTGGGCCCATGGCCCACTGCTGAGCAGTGGCTGCCTGGGATTCTCTGCCCTCCGGGGCCATGACGTGGCTCTTCCCATCTGGTTACCACGCCAGCAGTGCTTGGCCCAGTAACCTAGGTCCCAGGACCTGGCACGGTGACATTCTCGGGGCAAGGCCTGAAGTGTGGGAGTCCAGCCTCATGCTTCCTGAGGAGGGAGGCAGAGGGCCCCGGGATGTCACTGTGCTGGGTGGCAGAGGACAGCAGGGTCTGTGAGGGACAAGGGGAGGAGGGTGGGGCCACCTCCGGGGGAATTCAGAGGTGGCAGATGCGGAATTTGATGACTGACCGGGAGCTGGCTTGTGTACTCTCCCTGAGCCTCGGTTTCCTCCTCTTTCAACACGAGGCGGATGACCGTCCCCATCTTGCTGGCGGTTTCGTGGCGCTGTGCGGTGCAGTGCTTGGCGAGGGGTCTGGGGACAGTAGGTGCTCAGCAACCTGCAGCGTTAGCATTGTTGCTTTAGTAGGGCCTCAGATCTCTCGTTCTCCCCATTACCAGGAATCGAACCCGAGCGTACTCGGCCCATGAGCCACGTTCCCAGCTTTGTTCAAATCTGACTTTGAGACAGGCTCTTGCTAAGTTGCTGAGGTTGGCTTTGAACTTGGATTCTTCGGCCTCAGCGTCCTGATTTGCTGGGATTGCAGGCGTGAGCCCCCTTGCCCGGCCAGAGAACACCTTATAAGAGGAGAAATTCGCAAATTCCGTCCCTGCACGAGCTGTGCTAAGCTTGGGGTCCTCAGCCGGACGGGGCGTTTGTGCCAGGTCGGGAAGGAGCAGTCAGTGTTTCCCGGGACTCCCGGGAAAGGCCTTGCCAAGGCAGGGCGGCTGCACAGGGGGACAGGGCCTTCCTGGAGGAGCTGCTGAATTTCCACACCCTGCGCTGGTGTCTCAGGTGGACCAAGCTCAGGAGTAACCTCCTAGGTGGCCTCTCCCGCCTTCACCCTCTTGATGAAGACGCAGCCAGCGAAGCCGGTGCAGAGGCTCACGCCTGAAATCCGAGGGATTGAAGGCAGGAGGATCGCAAGTTTGAGGCCAGCCTCCACCACTTAACGAGACCCTCAAAATTTTAAAGAAAGGGCTGGGATGTGGCTCAGTGGTAGATCATCCCCGGTTTCAATCCCCACTCCCCAAAATAAACCTCTCCCCCAGAAAAGGCTGCCTCTCTCAATCCCAAGAATGGGCACCGCCCTCGGTGCCTCCTTTTCCCTCCCTCTGCGCCCAGTCCCTGGTAAGTTCCACGACTTTACCCCACAGAGTCTGTCCCTGCACACCTGTCCGATCCACCCACCCCGCATCTGTCGGGTTGACCGATGGGACAGAGAACCTGGATGGAAGGTTTGTTCCTCCAGGCAGGGACACTGGGGACTCAGCTCCTCAGGACTCACAGCCACCCAGGCCCTTCCCTGCTCCTGGCTCCACCAGCCCGGAGGCCCTGGAGTCCTCTGTTGGGTCCTCTGCTCTGCCGGGTGAAAGGGAGAAAGAAACAGCGTGGCCTGGGAGGTGTTAGGGACGTCTGCCGGTTCCGTGGGCAGGAGATGAAGCCCGTAGGGTGACCCATGGCACTGTCTCCGGAGACACCCGGTGCATCCTCCCCACTGCTTGCCCGGTCTCCCCGCATCCGTTGGCCTCTTCTGAAGACCAGGTTCTGATCGTAGCATCGGCTTCTTCCGCGCCCTCCCCTGGTTGCCCAGAGCCATCGGGACAAGGGTCAGCACCCTTCCCAGCTGACCACGTGGCCCGGCGGCTGCTGGCTTCTCGCAGGGGCTCCCGTACCCTGCCTCTCCCGATTTGTCAACCTGAGAAATCCCGGCGTTTTCTGATCCAACGTTTGCGAATTCAGTGGAAACGCGTGCTGTTTCGTTTTGTTTGAAAAATTAAGATGGTGTTGTCCACGCCTGTGATCCCAGGGACTCGGAGGCTGAGGCAGGAGGATCACAAGTTCAAGGCCAGCCTCAGCAACTTAGCAAGGCCCTGAGCAACTTAGCGAGACCCTGTCCCAAAATAAAAAATAAATAAATAACAAGGGCTGGGGACGTGGCTCAGTGGTTAAGGCGTCCTGTGTTCAATTCCTGGTACAAAATAAAAAAAAATTAAGATGCCCCAGGGATCTTTTTTCGAGGCGTGTGAGTGTAATGTAATGACGTATTTGTTGGGATTTTTGAGACATTCAAATTCAGGGCTTTTTTCTAATTGTCTATGGTACTGGGAATTGAATCCAGGGACACTACTAGAGAACTTCTCCAGCCTTTTTACAACTTTTTAATTTGAGGCAGGGCCTCACTTAGTTTTTCAGGCTCTCCTCAAACTTGTGGTCCTCCTGCCCCAGCCTCCGGAATAGCTGGGAGTATGGGTGTGTGCCACTGTATCGGGCCTTCTTTTTTATTTTTACTTTTATTTTTATTTTTTGGTGTCAGGGTGCTTAACCACTGAGCAACACCCCCAGTCCCTCTTTTCTTTTCTTTTTTTTTAATTTTTAAAATTTTATTTCCCGAGTCAGGGTTTTAGGGGGCATCACAGCTGGCAGGCTGGTGGGTCCAGGGTGAGAGGCAGCCGTCATTCACTCTCAGAGAACGGGAAAGCGGCATCTGCGGCCTCCCTGTCTCCCCCACGCGTGCACCGTCCATGGATGAGAAGACTGAGGCCGGCGAGAGGAGAGGCCCCGGCTGTTCTCCCCGGCCCCTCATCTGGGAGCTCACCCTCGGGGCTGTGTGGCGGACGCTGTCTGCTGAGCTGCTCTGGTCTGGACCACGGTGCTGACGTCTTTAGATCGCTGAGCAGCATGGACCCAGAACGCACCCAGGACAGCTCGCGGTCCCCGGTGGTTTGTGGCTTGCGCCTGGCTCTAAGGATCGCCGGGTGCAGGGGGCTGGGGCTCCCTGGTAGGCTGCTCACCTAGCGTGCACGAGGCCCTGGCTTCCACGCTCTGATTGTGGAAATAATTAAAATAATTAAAACTAAACAATTAAAAACACGAAGAAAGGGGTAGCCAGGTAGTTGGGAAACTGTGGTTGGCTTCGGGGAGCCAGGGTGGGTGGCCGTGGGGGTCGGGAAGTGTTTGGGCAGGGGAGGGAAAGGCAGGGAGGGGACTTCTGGCCCCGACGGTTGTTTTTCTGAGTCTGGTGAAGACCTTGGCTGGGTGAGGCCTGCGGGAGCTGCCAGCAGAAGGGGCCCCCAGCTTAGCCCTGGAACAATGGCTTTTGTGGAGCCAGATTCCTGCTGTCCAAACCACCCCACTTCCTGCTCCCAACCTGCTGGGAGCTGCGGGAGGCGCCTTTATCCCCTGGTAATGAGCCAGGGGAAGAAATGTTAATTTATCCCTGGGCCATTCCAAAAAACCTCTCCACCCTGCAGCCTGTGCCAGGGCAGCCTGCACAGACTGATGGTTGGCAAGCGTGGGCCTTGGCACGCACTCAGGCAAGCAGGGTCTCTAGAAGGCCTCTCGGGCCCCTTCAGATGTTCAGAGCCGACATTGCTGCCTTATTTGCACTTTCAGTTCAAGTGAAGTTTAGAACGTGGAGTCTGAGATTGAGCCTCCTCTGTGGTCAAGGTCCCAGGTCAAAAGAGAGGTCTCCCGGCCACGGGGAGCACTAGAACCATCACAGGGCATGGATCACCGCGATTAGGGGCTCAAGACTCCCCAGAGGGTCTCACGGAGCCCTCAATGCTGTTAAGATAAGGAACTTCCCAAGGGCAGCGCTAGTCCACCGTCAGATCGCGGCAGTGTCCCTCATCTGGGGACAGCTTTTTACTCTCCCTCCTCTACACTGGGGATAGAACTCAGGACCTTCGCATGCTGGCAAATGCTACCACCCAGCTGTAGTCCCCGACGCTGGGTCTCAATCCCCCAAGCCCAGCACTGGAGACTGAACCCAGGGTGCTCCACCACTGGGCCACCTCCCCGACCCTTTACGGTTTTGGGACAGGGTCTTGCTAAGATGCAGAGGTTCGCCTTGAACCCGTGATCCTCCTGCCTTAGCCTCACAAGTACTAGGGACTACGGATTGCATTTCAATTTTTAAGGCTTGTTGCACAATATAATTGATTTATTAAAAAAAATCTTTATTGAGGTCAGGTGTGTGTAAAAAAATCAGAAACCACGGGTGTAAATCCAGGCGCGGGTGTAAATTCACCAGATGTTCAGGTGTGAATGTTTTTTATTGGAATTTGCTGCTCCCCAGCCAAATTCACCTGCTCCACCATAGCAAGGGCAGGCAGGGGAAATGGCCCTCCGCTCCTCCTGGGCAGAGGCTTTATAGTCTGGGGAGGGGAAGGAAGTTGATGGGGATGGCCTCTAGGAGATTGGCTGGCGGATCCATCAATCGGGTAATTGCGAGAGGCCATTGGAGCTTGTCTGCCAGCGTCTGATTGGCTGTTCTTTTTGCGCACAAGCTCCCTGATGCCCGCCCCCAGCCTCCTGGAATCAACCTAACCTCGTGTAACACAGCTGTAATCCCAGCCACTCAGGAGGCTGAGGCAGGAGGATCACAAGTTTGAGGCCAGCCTCAGCAACCTAGTGATATTTTTTTCAGAAAATCAAAAGAGTTGGGGGTGTTAGCTCAGCAGAGAGTTTGCCTAGCACGTGTGCGGAGGCCCTGGGTTCAATCTCCAGCTCTACAAATAAAAACCAAAACAATGAAATAAACATACAAAGAAAAAACCTTTGTTGAGCTGGAAAACAAAGGTGCTGAATTGAAGAGGTTTGTTTTCGAAGCCTGAGTCTGAGTTAGCAAGAGTGAAGGGAGGTGGGGAAAAGTTTTTCAATACACAATGCCAAGTTCATAATTCAGAAAGAGTTTTGTTAATCTAGCTGGCTTAAAGTTGCAGGCTCCCAACATCGTAAAAGTTATTATTTTTTAAGAGGATAATTGATCTGAGTTCTTTTGTGGAGACTGTTTGGCAAAGGACCTTGTGTTTCAGGACCTGGGCCACAGTGACCACACAGGGTCACCCACTGGCTGGTGAACTTGGCTGTTGTAGTTGCTCGGATCGCCCGGGCCCAAGGTAGGAGAGGAACCAGGCGAGGCTCCTTCCACCCGGCCCTGGGCGTCGTCGGTGCTGTACGTGGGTCCTTGTGGGCAAGAGGTTGACTGCAACTCAGACTCAGTGCCAGGCAACCCCGGGCCATCGCCCTGCTCACGCCAAAAAGCTCACATTCCGTTCACCCAGAAAACCCACCAGGGAGCTTTTGGCCGCCTGAAATGTCCACACCAGCTCCCGTGTGCGCTCAGGGCGACTTCGTATATGCAGTGACGAGATCCGGAGCCTCTGAGTGTCCTGTGAGCAGGTGGACGGTCCAGAACAGGACAGAGGGTGGAGCAGGACAGTCACCCACCGCACTGTGTGTTCAGGAACATTTCTAGAAGGGTTCAAAGGAAGCGGACGGGCGTCTGTAGGGAGGGCGCTGCTCCAGCAGAGGAAGAATCTGACTTTTTTTTTTTTTTTAAGAGGGAACAGTAAAAGAGAGAATCAATTTTATTATTTTATTTTCACGTGGCTTTGTTGCTCTGAGACTTCATTGTGCACGTGGTGCTGGGTTTGAACCCGCGTCCTCACGCAAGCCAGGCAAGCGCCCTAACCACTGAGCCACCCCTCCTGCCCCTTTTGGTTTTCAATGCCTCCCCTACTGGCAGTTGTACTTCCCGCACACAGGGCTTACTTTTCCATTCAGAAGAGTTACTTACCCAAGAGAGTCAAGAGCATACCTCACACAACCTTTAAACGTGGGTGAACACCCACTGCAGCACTGTTCATCACAGCCCCAACCTGCAGAAACTCACCTGCCCGTGGGCCAATGAGCGGGTGGTGGAATAGTACTCAGCCAAGAACAGTGGTGCTGTTGGCGCCGCGCCCGGATGAAAGCATCATGGGAAGGCAGAGAAACACAAAAGACCACGCACTGCGTGAGAGATGTCCAGAACAGCAAATCCGGAGACGCAAAGAGCAGACTAGAGATTGTCAGCGGGTACGGGGATGGGACTGAGTGCCGGTGGGTACTGGGTTTCTTTCTGAGATGGTGAAAATGTCCTACTAACTCTGAAGACGCTAAGTACCATTCTGAGCACAGGGGAAGCCACTGAACCGCGCCCTCCACAAGGCTCAACTTAAAAGGTGCGTGAGTTGCAGCCCCAGTGTTTTAAAAAGTAGCTCATCTCGATTTCCTGCTGTAACAAAGTTTCAAAACCCAGTGCTTAAAGCTACAGTAACTTCCCGTCTGAATCAGAGGCCGGCAGGAGGGGTCGGTGGTAGACAGGGATGCGGGGTAAAGAGAGAAGTCGTGACTCTGCGGGGAGACGCGGAAGGCACAGTTGAGAAACGGTGCCGTGGCCCGAGCCTTTGGCCGCTGTCCTTTACCCGCGCCTTTGTAAACTGAGGGAATCCGCAGGCGCAGGGGAGCCGGTGGGAGATTGTGCAGCTCCGTCCCGGCTGCACCCCAGCCCGGCCCCTGATGCTCCCCTTCCCTAGATGTTGGACCCCCAGCCCGAGTGGCCGCTGCTTCTCCCTCGAGACGGCCACATCCCCCTGACCGTGTGTCCACCTTTCCCGAATGAACCTCTTGGTCCACGCCTCCGTCTGGCTTCTGCTGAAATCCTTCCTTCACCGACGCCAAGGACCCCGCTGGTGCTGAGTTGAGGTCCCCTGTCCTCGGGGAGCTCCTCGGATCATTTCCCCGAAACCTTTCTTCACCGGGGAGCAGACCATGCTCTCTCCGTGCTAGGGAAGCGTCCTTCCTTGCCTCCTTGAACTTCTGATCATTGCTGGGTGTCTTGTCCCCTGCTTATAGATGACATTGCTCCGGTCACCTGTCTTCCTGCTGTGTGTCGGTCTCTGTTCCAAACTCTGTCTCTGCTCCCCGTTTTTAAAAATAAAAACACCAGTCCTGTTGGATGCTGAAGACCTCATCTAAACCGGTTAAATCTGCACAGACCCTGTTTCCAGATAAGGTCACATGCGCAGGGACCGGGGGTTGACATTTGAGCGTGTCTGTGTGTCTCTATGTATCTTCAGTATGTCTTTTTTTTTTTTTTTAAGAGAGAGGGACAGTGAGAGAGAAAGGATCAGTTTTATTTAGTTTTCCCGTGGCTTTCGTTGCTCCGACACTTGGTTGCGTACCTGGTGCTGGGGTTTGAACCCGCGTCCGGCTCCAGCCTCGGCGGGAGTCTTTTGAATGGGTGGATTGGCAGCCGGGAAGGGGCCCCACACCACTCGGGACAGGGACACGGGCTGCACAGGCCCTGGATGCAGTGGACGTCTCCCCTGGGAATCAGGTGGCTCCAGGTGGAGTCACTGGATCTGTTACAAGGCGACCGTGAAGCATGGGGAAGGGCGTTGCAGACATCGTACCTGAACGGCAGGTGTAAACCAGGTGCGCATTCTCTGGTCGTCTTGGTTTTAAGAGATGGAGAGAATTTGAACGTGAGGCGATTCGGAACGGGAGCGCGGAAGAGCCCTTCGGATGACGGACGGCAGCTGCCAAACAGGGCTCAGAGGTGGAAGAGCAGCGGTGCACGCTGGGGGATCCGAGGAGTCAGGCCTCGGCCAGGCTCCATGGGACCGGTCCTTTCTGCTCAAGCCAGGGCTCTCCTGGAACGGGGGGCTGCGCGTGTGTTGCTCAAGCCTTTCGGTTTCTGTGCTGCCAGGGGTGGAGGCGCATGCCTGTGATCCCAGTGACTCAGGAGGCCAAGGCAGGAGGATCGCAAGTTCAAAGCCAGCCTCAGCAACTTAGGAGGCCCCAAGCAACTTAGTGAGACCCTGTCTCAAAGGAAAAAATTTTAAAAAATTAAAAAAGAAGGGCTGGGATGTGGCTCAGTGGTTAAGCACCCCTGGGTTCAATCCCGGTATGAAAAAAACTGTTGTGCCAAGAAGCCACCATGGGCAAAGGGACAAACGCTCCAAACCCAAACCACTGAACTAAGCCTTCACTTTGCCCCCAGCCCAGAAGCGCAGAGCCGGCCCGGGAGGGAGGCCTGGGCGGGAGCAGCCGGCCGCAGGTTCACCTGCCCATGGGGGCCTGCGTCGGTGGCAGCCCTGGCTCTGCTCCGGCCTCCACTCTGATTAGCGTCCGGAAGCCAAGGTGGAGAGGGGTGCGTGGGATGTGCTTTTGTGTTCTGGAAACTTCCCGGCTGTGGTGTGCACAGGTCCAGCGTTGTCTGTTCCTTTTCTTTTTCTTTCCTCCTCCTCCTCCTCCTTTTATTTTTTGGAAAGGGATGCATTGAATCAGCTTCCGAAAGGAGTAAAAGCTATGTTTTATTTTTTCTTTGTCACTTAGTCTTGAGAGGTATCAGTCCTCGCTTGCTTCTTCATTTTAGAAGATTGGAAGGGAAGTTCACATTTTGGGGGAGAGGGGTGGTGGGAGAAGCATCGTAGGCAGAAGGCTGAGGTCTGCGTGCCCCAAAAGCAGGGCTCTGATCTTGGAGCCCAGGCCCCCCGTGGCGCAGGGTGCTCTTCTCCGGGTGCCCGGGCTCCTGCCGCGGGGCCGCCTCCTCTGCGGTCGCCTCTGACCCAGAGCTGAGCCCTGGCGTGGCCTGTGGCTGCGTCCACTCCCCTCAGCGGCCTTTGCTGTCCGTCTATGCACATCGGGTGCCCCGGGGCTCTGACGCTCTCTGCAGTGCCTGTGCCAGGGAGCCCAGCCCGCGCGTTTGGGTGGACGGGGTCCCGTGGGCCGCTCAGCCCGTGCGTCTTCCCTCACGGTGTCCTGACTCCAGCCTGCTTTCCCTTGGTTTGCTCAGATAACAATCCCTGGCCTCTTGCTTTCCGTGGAAAGTCGGGGGCAGGTCCTAGGTGGGGGCAAACACTTCCAGATGCTCCGCCCGAGCTTTGTGTCACCGTGACGACTCGGTGACTGCCTCTACGTCCTCCTCTTCCTCTTCCACTTCTCCTCCTTTCTAGCCCATCTGAACTATGAAATCAATAAAAAAAAATCTCCTAAGGTGCTGGAGCGGTGGCTCAGCAGTGGAGCCCTTGCCTAGCGCACCAGGATCCGGGTTCGAACCCCAGCACCATAGACACAACTGTCAGAGAAACAAAAACCAGACGAGAAACTAAATAAAATGGAGTCTCTTTCTCCCTCTCTCTCTCTCTCTCTCTAAAAAAAAAAATCCACTAATGTTCGGAAGACTCAGATGATTTCAGTTGCACAGAGCCCCAGGCCCCCGCTCTGCACAGGGTTTCCGGGCAGGCGTTGAGGTTCAGGGAGGTGAAGGGCCGGGTGCTGTGCTATGGTTTGGGTTTGGTCCCCGAGCGGTTGTGGGTTAGAGGCTTGGTTCTCGGTCCTTAGGTCACTGGGGCATTGAAGGGCTCTGCTCTGCTCTTCTCTGCCTCTCTCCCCTCTCGTGCTAGGGTTAAACCCAGGGCCTCCAGGTGCCAGGAAGCTCCCCCGCTGAGCTGCAGCCTCACCCCGCAGGAGTCAGGAGAGAGCGAGGCAGGCGTCCCCCACATGGCTCCGACTTCATTCCGCCACCCACACGTGCATCCGTATTCCTGATCCGTATTCCTGATCCGTCTGCCATCAGACCCTCAGCCAGGGCCGAATCCATGGGGCAGCCAGGCCTTAGACAATGTGAGCTGAATAAACCTCTTCTCTTTCTAACATCAGCCCACCTCCAGCGTCTTGCTTCGGTGACATCTGACCCTCAAGGCTGGCGCGGGCCTGCTACGCGCAGTAGGTGCTGAACACGTGCTTCAGGGTCTGCAGGCCGCAGGGTTCCTAGGTGGGTTGCAGGGAGGGTGGGGCCGCTGACCGGGGAGCGTTCGTGGGCACAGGACGATTATTTTAGCATTGGTTTCCCACACCTGATCCCCTGGTACCAAGAGGCAGCCGGACCTGAGACCACGTCCCTGTCCTCAGCCTTACCCCTCTGTCGCGACTCAGGAAAACCAAACGCGGACAGTGCTTCCTTCCCCCTGGCAGAGCTGTGTCCAGCTGCACAGCAAACACATGGCCACCACGGAGATGAGGTCAGCGCCCGCCTTGCCAGGTCCCTAAGCAACGACACCATACAGAGGCACCCTGGGGCGCCCCCGAAGCTCCACTCCCACCTTGGATTTGGGGCTCAGCATTTCGTGCTGGGCACTCGATGTCCTGTCCCAGGATCTGCCTGCCGGAGGAGAGGAGGAGAGGGAAAGGAAAGACCGCACCTCTCAGCCGCCGGCCAACTCCGAAGGCCTCTGCGGAGGCAGACGCGAATCCCAGGGCTCGGGTCCAGGTTCTGCCTCTGCGGCCACTGGCTCAGCCTCCGTTTTCTCAGCTGTAAAATGGGCATCACCCACCTCGCCATGTCGCGAGGGCTGCGCTCACCAGCGTGGGACCCAGAACCTGCAGTCCTGGCTTCACTGGCTGTGTGACCTTGAGTGGGTCCCACGACCTCTCTGAATCGGTAGGAGTTCTTCTAAAGCTGCTGACGGGTCCCTTCCCTGCGCAGCTTCCTGGTACAGCAGCCTGGACAGGAGGGAGGCTGGCAGCGCTGGCTGTGAGCAGGGCAACGTCTGGGAGATGGAGCCACGGCCTCTGCTGAGAAGCTCCCACGCTCAGGGCGCAGAGAGGGACCCCGAGAGCACCACAGTGCCATGGGGAGCCCAAAGCCAGGCGGAGGCGACGGGACAGGCATGTGCTGTCCCCTTCTCTGGTGACTCCGTGTCCTTGGACTATGGATGAAGAAACCGAGAGCCACACACGCAAAAATCGGTTGGGTGCACCAACCGATTTTTATTTTAAGAGAGGGAGAGTCAGAGAGAATCAACTTTATGTTTCCCTGTGGGTTTCGTTGCTCCGACACTTAGTGGTGTCCGTGGTGCTGGGGTTCGAACCCGCATCCTCGCGCCTGCCAGGCATGCGCCGTAACCGCTGAGCCACCGCTGCAGCCCCAATTCTTAAGTCTGCTGTGTCCTCCTGAGTCCCAGTTCGAGCAGGCCCCAGTTGGGTTTTGACGGCCTTTTGGGTCAGGAGATGGGAGCAGTGGTGGTGGCATTTCAGGGTGCGGGTGGATAGGAAGCCCCAGATCAGCTCAGTGGCAGCAAGGAGGTTGGGGTGGCCGAGAACTAACTGTCCCTGCAGTAGAGGACCAAGTAAAGGAGACATGGCGTCGCAAGGGGATCCAGAGAGCTAGAGTCGCAGCCCAAAGCCCCAGCAGTGTCACCTGCAAGCCTGGCCAAACCCTGAATGCGACTGGGGACGTGCAGAGGAGTCAGACGGGGGCCTCACCCCCTTGGCGTGGGGAAGCGTGGGAAGCTGAGGAGCTCAGGTTTGGGACTGCGCAGGGCCTCACCTGGGTCTGATAAACTGGATGGGGACAGCCAGGCGGTGCGCAGGGGAAGGGGAGGACTGGGGATGGAGGCTGAGGCTGGAGAGGGCATCTGAAGAGACCAGAGGGCTGCCGTGGGCTCCAGATCTGGGGAGGGCACCAGCCTTGGGCGAGAGGAGGGGCCCAGTCCTGTCTTCCTGGAGCGGGGAGCTCCGGGGGGACAGAAGGATGGAGAGAGCGCAGTAGGTGGAGGGGTGGTGGTGCTGAGGCTGGGAGAGGGAGTGAAGTGAAGGAGCATCCTCGGCCCTGGCCACCAAGCCCTTCGCCACGTGGAGGGTGGCCACCCAGGTACCTCGGGAACAGTGGGGGAGGCGCTGAGATCGATTAGCGAAGTCTGCTGGGGGCGCGGGAAGGGCAGCAGGGGACGCTCACAGCATTCAGCTGCTGCTCCAGCTCTGAGCCGGGCGGAGATGGGAGCGGTGGGTGGAAGAGGCCTCGGCCTCCAGCCTCCCAGCCTCGCGTGTGCTCTGCTGTACGGCACCTTCCTTTCTAAACCATGCGTGATTTAAAAATCAGAGAAATCCAGTAAAGATGTTTTCATCCGAAAATGGAGGGGGAAGAAAAGCACAGAGTTCCAGGCTCCGTAGGACACTGTCGTGGAGGGGACTTGTCTTCCTGCCTGTCCCAGCCCACGACGTCCAGCACCAGGAGCGGATGCGCCTGCGGGCTTGGGTGACGATGACGTTTTGAGGCCGCGTTCTGGGCTGTGCCGGACGTTGACCCTGGGGGTCGCTGTGCATGGGGCTGGGAGGCTGTTTGGGAACTCTGTACACTCGGAGGCGTGAACCTCAAATTCAGTGGTGAACTTTAAAGTGAGTCTCAGTGTAGACCGGCCCCACAGCCAGCTTCAGGACGGGGAGGCCAAGAGCCTGACATCCGTCATCCTCCCCAGGTGGCACACAGCAGCCTTTACCTCTGGGTGCTGTGCAGCCTTACGTGATGCCAAACCTCTCTGGTCCATCGGAGTCCGATGGTCCTGCTTTCTGACGAGTCCCGAGCGCTTTCCAGGCTGGTGTTGGTGCCTGGGCTGGGGATCTGGAGGGCATCCCTGGGTGGCCAGGGCCAGGACTAGGAGACTTCCGGACGCGTGAGCAAGGTGCCCACCCCTCCAACTTGCTCCAGGTCTTGGGAACCTTGGAGTCCAGGGCTGCAGAGCTCATGAGGGGGCCAGGCCAGCAGTGGGGTAGAGCGGGACCATCAGGCACGTGGCAGGAACGCAGGCTGCCCAACCTGAAATCGCCGAGAGGAGGAAGATCCACAGGAAATGCGTTTGGGACCCTTTCCCCCAACATCGCGGCAGGAAGCAGACTCAGGTCAGGTACGCTTGGCTCCTCCTCTGCCCGGCTGAACATCCCTGGGTGAAGGAAGCAGGAATTAGCACCCTGTGGTCACGGAGCAGAGCAAATCAGGTGAGTGACCCGCAGCGACCTGCGCGGTCACGCGCGAGTCCCTCTCTGCCACTCGACCTTCTGCGTCACTGCAAGTGACTTCACCTCCCTGAGCCTCGGGAGTTTACTTTTTCATTTTCTTTGGTGGTAGTGGTGGTGGGGGGACTTCAAATTCGTTTTCTCCCAGGAGTGGAGGCTGGGAGGTCCTAGATCAAGCTTCCGGCAGGATTCGCCTGTTCCTGCTTTGCCCCGTCTCCCTTTGCTCCTAGGTCTTGGGTACCCGTGGTCGACTGCGGGGGTTTCCACGGCTTAGGGCGCTGGGCGAGGCAGGACCTGGTGGCCGAGGCCATGGCGAGCAGAGCTGTCCAGGACTTTTCATCCACGAAACGGAGGCTGTGGGCCTCTGCTCAGGCGTCCGAGCCCTCAGTGAGCCTGACCTGGTTATCACGGTGGAGCTGGCAGCTCCGTCTTGGAGGAGCCCTGGTACCAGCCGTCAGGGGATTGCACCTCGCGCCTTCATGTCCTCGTCTGTCAGATGGGGACCACGGAAGGGCCAGCGTCCTCGGGGCTGATTGAATGAGTGCGTTCCTGGGCAGACGATCGTCCCTGCCACTTTCCTGGTTGGAGCCTTCTTAGTCCTGGAAAGTTCTGACAGATGAGCGCAGACCCTGCCACCTATTCCTACCTGGGAACGGGGCACTCACTGAAGCAGGCCAGGCCAGGCCACACGCAGAGCCCCCTCCTCTGCAATCTCAGCCCGGCCTCTCCTGGGCTGGCAGCCGCCCAGCTGCAGGCCAGGGAGGGAGCAGCTGGGAAGCACGCGGAGCTGCACGTGTGGCCCGCACGTGTCCACCCACGCAAGGCCAGGGCAGGGTCGGGGCGGGCGGTGGTGGGGCGCTGGCGCCTGGGCCCTGGGGCTGCAGCCTGGGCCTTTGCAGGGCCCTGCGTGGGCTGCGGCCTGGGGCTGGCTTGGGGGACCTGGGTGCTTCAGATGCCAGCTGGGCAGGGAGGGTGCGAGGCATTGCTGTCTCCCGCCCACAGCAGCGTTGTTCCCAGAACCCTGGGCTCCAGGAATCTGAGCGTCCAGGGAAGAAAGCTGTGAAGTCATCCTGGGTGTCTTCCTTCCTGTCTCAGCCCCCGCATCGCCCGCACCTCCTGTTGATTCTCCTTAAAACTGATTCCAAATGCAGGCGCCTGGCTGGGCTCCACCGTCCTTCCCCGCTGCCTCCTCCTGCCCTGCGGCCACCGCCGAGGGTAGTAAGCTTTGGAGCCCAAGCCGTAGAAAAGTAAGAGGGGTTGTGGGCGCGAGCAAGTCCCCCAGTGTCACACGGTCCAGAGGCGCCGCCTGAGCTCACTAACTGGCTGACGCGCCTTTCCCCCCAGAATCCCCTTCCCGACATTTATGGATGATGATCTTGTCACATTGCTTATGGAGAAATTTGAAGAACTCCTTCTTTGCTCTAAAGTCACCTACAAAATAGCGTTCCTTTTTTTGAAGTTGTAAACTGTTTAGTGAAGTTTTAGTTTCACAGCTTGTACTTGGAAATATTTTACTTCTATTTAAGTTACTATGTTTTTAAATTGATATTTAACGATCATACCTATTTGTGGGGTAAAGGGAGACAGTTCGTGTGATCAAATCAGAATCCATTTCAGTCCCCTTAGCCGTCATTTCTTCATGCTGGGACTCTACAAACCCCCTTCTGCTTACTTCTTCCTAAACTCGGTGACTCTGCAGTCACCCTCCCGAGCAGCTCAGCCCTGGGACCTGCATCTCCTCTCCGATCGGGTGCTGGGTCTCCCGGATGCTGGAGGCAGGAATCCATCCCAGCCAAGATTCCCGCTCCAGCACGGTGTTTTTCCCTCCAAGGTCAAGGGGAGAGGACCCCAGTGGACCAATGCTCAGCAGGTTGAACAAAGTGGAAAGTTAAGTCACCCTGACCTCGAGCCCCTGCAGCGAGGTAGGATGGGCGGAGAGCTCGGCTCGGCTCGCTCGGAAGGAGCTGACCCCATTCCCCAGACACACGCATGTGTCAGACGCCCAGTGCGAGGGCTTGGGTCTTGAGCCCCCCAAAGACCCGTGAGCCCATGAGCGGAGTCCTGGTCCCCAGCTGTGGGTCATCGGAGCTGCTGGGTCCGAGTTCGTTGGGGAGAGGCTGCCTTTGGAGCAGCTTCCTGCCTCTCGTTTCTTCCTCCTCTGCCGTGTGTGTTCAGATACTGAAGTCCCCTGCTGCTCCTCCCGTAGTGACAGCGACAGGGCCAGACTCTCAAGATCGAAACCTCGGAAACCATAATCCAAGAAAAAAAAAAAACCTTTTTTTAGAGACAAGGAGAGAGGGTATCGATTTTATTGTTTTTCATCTCGTTTTCGTGTCTCTGACACTTGGTTGTGTGTGCGGTGTTGGGGTTGGAACCTGGGTCCTCGCACTTGCCAGGCAAGCGCTCCAACTGCTGAGCCACCGCTCCAGCCCCGTAAACCTCCTAAGTTGATTCCCTCAGGTGCTGTGTGGCAGTCACGGAAAGCTGACTGAGATCCCTGCGGCGTGAGATCCGGCGCTGAGCAAGCAGACGATTCCCTCTGCCCTCCCGGAGCCTGCGCGTTTGGTGATAGAAGCAGAAAATAAACAAGCAGAGAAATACAGGAGGAGATTAAGGAGGATACGACAGAAAGGTAAACCAGGGCAAGGGAGCAGGGGACGCCTGGCTGGTTCATATCGAGGAGGTGACGTCTGTGCCAAAACCCAGATGGGGAAAGGAGCCGTCCTGGGGCTGAAGCGAGGGGCTTTGCAGAGACCTGGGGCGGGCGCGGGCTCGGGGCTCAGCTGGGCGGCGTGGACCTCGGAGGGTGGCAGGGGCGAGTTCAGATTGGCAGAGCGAGCGATGAAGGGTTTCCAGCCTAGGTAAGGAACTTGAATTTGAAAAAAAAAAAAAATATATATATATATATAGGGTTTTAAAGAAAATACCACCTTCTAGCGTCCAGACTGGCTGGATATTTTAAAATTTGCCCCGAGAGGGAAATCAAGCGCTTAAGGATGCGCGTGAGGGCGGCGGGGCCTTTCGTAGCCGGGCTCCTCTGGTCCGTGTGCCCTGCAGAGCTGGCAAGCGGCTGGGTTCAGAGCAGCCTGGGCTCTGTCATCGCAGCCTCGCAGCTAGGGTGGCCGTGGTGGCCCTGGCCTCAGCAACCTTCCTGTGCCCGGATCGTCCCGGCTGCATCCTCTCTGCGGTGCCCGGGGAGGCTCCCGGGACTCTGAATGCAGGCGTAGCTCCGTAGCCACCCGCTTTCCGCAGCTTCTTTCTGTCGGGGACCCACGTTCATGTGACCTCAGAGGCAGGTGCCCTTAGTCCGCGTGTTGTCTCTGTGCACGTCACCAGAGGACCCCTTCTGCTCCAGGTGCCCGATCCCACCTTCCGTATCCTTTGACGCCATCTGCGTGTAATCTCCATACGTCTGTGAACGGACGCTGGCTTCCGTGGGCGCGGTGGCCGCCAGCAGGGCCTGGTGACACGCAACCTGAATGACTTCTAGGATTCCCCACGCCCTGGCACGGTGTTTGGAACAGCAAAGCAGTGAAACCCAGCAGGAAGGAAACCTATCTGGAGATGGCCACACTTGGCCGAGTGCGTGAGCACATGCCATACCCGGGGGGTGACCACGACTGTCCAGGGTTTCCTCGAGCTGCTGAGCTCCAGGACACTGAGTTCTGGTTCATCTCCGAGCTGTCCACTGCCCCTTCGCCTGCACCTGCTGCAGGGCCTGGAGTGTCTTGGGCACTACCGGTCCCTTTAGATGTCCCCTGTGAGACGACAGCCCCGGGCTGTCCCCGGGAAGAGGCCCCACCACGACCCTGCGCACCGCACCGTGGTAACTTTAGAAGCGTGGACCGGGTCCAGAGGAATGGGTAGTTACGTAACTTTACATCCCTCCTCCGAGCCTCCCCTCGCCATAATCAGCCTTAATCAGCTAACGATGAGCCACGCATGCAGCCCAAGGCCCCGAGAAGCTTTTAACCTTGCAGAAGCCGTGACATTGGGCGGGTGAATTACCAGGCTTTCTAATGCATTCCGTCGCTCTCTCCAGTCTCTCTCTTTCTCTCTCTCTCGCTCATTCTCCTGCTCTCCCAGTCTCCCCTCCTCATCCACAGGGTCCAACACACACACAGTCGCCTCCCCTGAACGGGTGACGCTCATGCAAGCTGAGGGACGTCCAGACTCGTCAGAAAGTTCAAATCCATTACCTGAAAATAAATCACCTACGTCTGCAATGACAGCGCGTGCAGGAAGGAAGGGGACTCTGTGCTGCAGAATTACAGACTCTTCCAGGACAGGGGAGGGGCAGAGAGGGAGCCAAGAGCCTCCTGATGTCAGAGCTGCGCCGCGCCGGGTCACCTGGGGAAGCGGCGAGCTCCCTGGCACGTGGCGATAATGGCCAAGGCTCCCGCACTTCGCAGAGACCGGGTGGCAACCGACGTTGACGCAGAGTCTGCTGTGTGCCCGGAATTACGCTGCGTGGAGATTTTTCTCTTACAAGAGGTGACAGAGGGTCCGTCTCGGATGCCAGATCCCGCCTGCGAGGAGCAGCTTCCTGGGGCTCTGGACACATAAGGGCTCCGAGGCTCAGGGGGATTTGATTTTAGGAAGATGGAGCGAGAGAATCAGGTTTTTCTATCTTTCACCCGGCCTTGTGTCTCCGACGCTTGGCTGCGTCTGTGGTGCTGGGGTTGAACCCGGGGCCTGCGCGTGCCAGGCGAATGCGTCCACCGCAGTGGTCGATCAGCGCTGTCTGCCGGTGCGGGGGAAGCGGATGGGAGGTTTGTTGCTTCTCGGCCGTGTGCCTGGTCATTTATCCTTTTATAAGCAACTGAATTGGGACGTAGAGGTTCCTGCTTGGCAGGTGACTGAGCCCGAGATTTGGACCCTGGCAGTGACTCCAGAGTCTGTGGCCGTGGCTCTTGTACATCCGCCTGTCCCCGACGGCAGGCGTGGCCCTGGGGCTGAGCATGTGACCATAGGCAGCAGTGTTTATTTTTTTCAAATTCCCTGCACATCTGAGTTTGCAGTGTGACTTCCGGGTTTAAGGAGGCACCGTGGAGTCCTAAGGCTGCCCCGGGGAGGGGCCCCGTGGGCCGTGCCCGATCCTGGACGGACGCTGCACATCCACCCCACCTCTGCTTCCCGGCTCTGCACAGGGCCTGCTGTGAACTAGTCTCCCCAGTGGGACGGATGTGGAAACTGAGCAGCCAGGAAGGGGCCGTCCCCTTGCTGTGACCCTCTGCTCATCAGAGCCCAGTCTTGGCCACAGAGCGCACTGAACAGCAGGCTCGGTGCAGGGAGCCTGGGGCGCAGGGGCCAGGACCTGCAGGCCTTGCCTCTTGGCCCCGCTCCCCACGGCAGCTGGCCTCTCCGCCGCCCTGTCCCCTGTCCTGCCAGCTCCCTGACGCCCAGGGTCCTGAGATCAGGTTTCAGTGCAGCCTCGCAGGTTGCCCCTCTCCGACCACGGGACTCCCCTGACTCCCTCCCTCCTGGCCCTCTGGCTGCACCGGCCACCTCCCAACGCTCTCGGCCCCCTCAGCAGCTGTCTGTCCCTCCTGGCCCACAGGCCCCTCTCTCTCGCCCTCTCATTCAGCTTCTGTCCCCTCCTCCTGCTCCCAGGGCAGGTGGCCTCACCCACACCTCCCCACCTCTCCCCATCCTTGCTAACAAACACAGGAGTCAGGAGGACAGAGAAAATTTCACTTGAGATCCTGCCAAGACTTCTCAAGGGCAAAGTCTTAAAACAAGGGTGTGGGGTGAACGTGGCCCGGGGCTGATCTCTGTCAGCTTTCTCTTTTGGTGACATTGGGACACTGTGGGGTGACAAAGATAGGCTGCTGTCTTTAACGTCACTCAGGACCTTGCCTAGGACCTGCTGGATGATCCACAGGATGAGGTGGCTTGAATTGAGCAAGGCAGGGAGGAGGAGCCATGGCCACGGAGGCTGGGAAGAGAGGCCGGCTCTCCCTGCTGAAATTTAACCTTGGATCTTCTTCACGGTGGAAAAAGGGTCTTACCGACACTACCCAGGTGCCTCCAGCTTGAAGATAAACCCCAAGGCTCACTCTCCCAAGACATAAGTGAGTTTCTGCTAGCAAAACTTGGACCCTGAACTGCTGCTGCTCCAGAGTGGATTTGAGCCTTTCTTCACAGCCCATTAACTGGAAGCTACCTGAAAAATCACAGAGACTGGTCGTTTCCAAATTTTTGGCATTAAAATTTTTTTCCTTCAGTACAGGGCATTGAACCCAGGGGCGCTCTACCACTGAGCTCCATCCCCAGCCCTTTTTATTTATTTATTTATTTTAAATTTTGAGACAGGGCCTCACTAAGTTATTGAGGCTGGCTTCCAACTTGTAATCCTCCTGCCTCAGCCTCCCAAGTCACTGGAATTGTAGACACGCACCCTGTGCCTGGTTATTCAGTTCACTTATTACAGACAAAATTGTGGAACCCCAGTTCACTGAGACAGAATGAAAACACAAGCTATCCAGGTTATGTGCATGCATTTTCCTTAGGGGTGCGCCACAGTTAGCCTGATTCTCCAAACGCTGGCTTCTCCAGGAAGGGTTAAGAGGGGCTGGGAGTGATTGTCACATCTATTTCTGTCACCTGTTTGCCTTTCTAAGCTCTGTGCTACAGCTGACATTTAAATGAGTTCGCAGAGCCCACACCAACTGGCGCTGCGGGTGCAGTGGGGGTGTAAGGGGTGAGGAGGGCCCAAGCCCAGCAGATGGAGGGGGAGTGGCTGCTGCGGATTAAAACGTCCTCCTGGATCATGGGCAGTTGCCTGGAAGCTGCTGAAAGGCTTTAAAGAGACAAAGCAAGGTGCTGCGAAAAGAGCCGGGGGGTGGTGGGGACAGCCCGGTTCGGGTGTGCTGTGTTGCCTTGGCCAAGACTCTTTCCCTCTCTGTTTTCACAGGTACTGTGAGAACCAGGTGGTGGCCTTTGTTCAGTAACATCAGCTCCCACACAGAGAAACTGATCCTCTTCTGCTTCCCTGGGAACCCTCGTTCCTGATCGCATCCAGAGGGAGGGTGCAGGCAGGTGCTGGGCCTTTGGAAGACCTCTAACCCCCAGTAGCTGGGCGCCCTCGCCGACCACAGCGTGCCTTGCTCTTCGTGCGTTGCTGTGCTGTTTCACGTACAGCGATCCTGTAGCGATGTGAAGGAAGTCGTCCAAAGTTTTAAAAAAATCCGTCAATTTAACACAGATGTCAAGCAGGCTACGGTGACACGGAGACGGCCGGGGACGGGACCCCACCCTGAGCCCTGGGGAGGGTCCTGGGGGCTCAGGCCCTGCTGATGGCTGTGAGCCCGGGTGACAGTGAAGGGGACCAGCACCTTCGGTGGGGGGGACCTGGTGCGGAGTCTGTGGAGCTGGGAGGATCGAGGATCGCGAGGATCGCGAGGACCGGCTTCTGAGCAACTGCGGATGTCACTCGTTCACAGGGACGATGTGGCTTCTCAGGTGCCCTAGCCGCTTGGGCAGCTTTCCTGGGCCCCAGGGAGAGGCCAGGACTGTGCGCCGTGGCGTTGGACTCTCGGTCCAAACCCTCCAAGCTCACTTGTGCTTGGGAAGCTCACTAGGTGACTCTAGGGCCTGGCTCGTCCCTAAGCCCTGGACCAGGTCCGCTAACTTGAGCTCGGGGCTTGAGGCCTCGGTGGACAAAGAGGAGGGGTCTCCTGGACTCGAGGTCCCAAAACGCCACAGGGTTCAGAGAAGTGGGCCTGGGATTCCGGGACCCACAGGCGGGGTCTTCAAGGTGGAGCCTCCGTGTGAGTTGCTGGGCCCAGGGGTCCAAGTCCTGGGAGAGAGCGTCAGGTCGGCCAAGCCGGGCCGGGCAGCCACCCTTAGCGGGGAGCCGGGCAGCGGATCGGCGGGGTTGAGGCCTCTGCCGCTGGCGGGGGTGTAAGGTTCCCCGAGAGGCTGGGGAGCCCTCCCGGGAAGAAGAGGTCAGGGCGTCACCTCTGCAAACGGGGGCGAAGGTGGCTGGGCCCTTCAAGGACACTTGGGATTAAACGATGTCACATGCTCAAGGGCCTGGCCCTCAGTCACTAGCACTCCATAAATGTCAGCAGCTTTTAAACACTGTTTTTCATTCAGGGCACAAAAACAAGCCCCTGTCGGCCAGATGTGCCTAACGGATGCCACATGTGCCTTTGGGTTCCAGCCGGAGGCCTGCAGGTGGCAGACGAGGGTTTGAACCTCGGCTCCAGCGCTCAGTGGCTGTGAGGTGCTGGACAGGTGACCTCAGCTTTCAGCCCTAGTGGTCACCTCTGGCCGCCAGCTCTGACGTCTGGACGGCAGACGTGGCGCAGCTGGGCCTGGGTGTAGGGACAGGTGACGCCCACCCTTGAGTAAGAGGGACCGGGAAGGAGGCCACCTCGCTGCCGGTGTCCGCGTGGTGGGGACGAAGCCCTAGCTGGAGCCACGTGGCCGCACCAAGCCTGGTCCTCTAGGCTGGCTGGGACCTGAGCTCAGATCCTCCGGATTCCTGAGGCCGCCGTGCGTCCCCGAGGAGGAGAAGCCGGCCTCGAGTGCCTGCTGCGCGCAGCTTCGTTGTCCCCGAGCCCTGCATGGCGTCCGCCTTAGCGTTCTCAGCTGACGGTGGGGAAATAGTGCTTCCTTCCTCAGGATGTGGTTACGAGGTTAAGCGAGGCCGCTGAGTCCCCTGCCCCCCGGGGACGTCCCCAAAACGCGCAGAACAGGGCGCAGCAGTGAAGAAAGCAGACAGAAATGAAGTCTCTGCTGCTGCCACCGCCACGGCTGGCACCCTGCGCTCGGGGTGTGCAGCGCTGACTTTCAGAGAATCAAGTCGCACCTCGCTTCCGGAATCCTGGCTTTGCTTCCCGTGCGCTCTCTGCAAGCAGAGGTGGGGCTGCGTCCCGTGCAGCAGGACCGAGGTCACCCCCAAGTCTCGCTGGTGGAAACCGAGGCACACAGGGCTCCGTCAGGGTCTTCTTGTGAGTCCCAGCCCGGGTTCCTGCTGCAGGCATCGAGACTCAGCTGGGCCACCCGAAGATGGAGAGGAATTTTCTGGAAGAACGAGATGCAGCTCCCAGGATCTCCAGGAAGGCTGGAGAAGCAGCCTCCGAAAAACAGAAGCCAGGTCGGGAAGAGTGGAAGGGGCCCTGCCACACCCTGGGACCACTGGTGACAGCCAGGCCTCTGCCGTTGCCACCACTGGTGCTGTGAGCGATTGCTCCCCTGTCCCCGCATCTTTGCCTCCGTCACTGAACGGCCAGCTTCATGGGTCAGGGCCACATGATTTGGCTGTTAGGAAAGGAGAGAAAGTGCCTTGTTCTTTTTGGCTTCCATGGTGAGAGGTGAGCCCTGCCTTCCTCCCAAAACCTCTTCATAAAGGGGGCAGATTTGCATTAAAAAGGGGTCTTGGTAAAAGAACACCAAATTCACAGCTAGGTGATTGCTGCCCCCTGAGCATCAGCTCTCCAGGGCGGGTGTGTCAGTCAGCTACGCTGCAACAGTGCCAGGTAACAAGTCGCCCCAGAGCTCAGTAGCTTGAGACTAAAAGTTTATCTCCAAGGACTGGCGGGTTTCCAGGTGTTCAGCCGTGGCTCTGCTTGGCGGCTCTGCTCCCCTGTGGGTCCATGGGGTGACTTTGGCAGCTCCACTTCTTACGTCTGTCATCCCCCGGGGACCAGCGAGCTAGTGGAGCTGTTCTCGTGCTGGCGGTGAAGGCTCACAGGTTCTCTAAGGGCCAGGCCTGGACCCTGCACGCTGTCTCTTCCGGTTCATTCCAGCGGCCAGAGCAAGTCCCATGGTCAAGTTCAGTGTCCGGGGCGGGAGGATGCAGTCCGCCCTGGGTGAAGCCTTCACGGAGACGATTGCTGCTGGAGGGGGCTCGACCGACCTTCTCAGGTGCTCTTAGGGTGCTCCAGGGTGGGGAGGTGCACACACTCACACTCACACGCACGCACGCTGGTTGACGCTGGAGGGCCGTGGCTCATGGTTGTGAGGTGGAGAAATCCCGCAGGAGGCCCCAGGGAAGCCAGCCCTGTGGCTCAGAGCAGCCTCAGACCCAGAGGAGCCCCCAGCGCCATTGCCAGGACCCAGGGGCCTGGAATTCCCACGTGCACGGTGGGAGAGGAGAGGATGGACGCCGCAGCCCATCGCCTCTCTGTTCAGCCCAGGTCCTCAGCGGAGGGGGTGAGGGCAGCCTTCTCCACGGAATCCATTGACGCCAACGCCGGCTCTGTTCTGGAAACGCCTCCCAGGGGTGCCCAGGAACAGTGCACCCCAATCAGTCAAGCTGCCGTCTAAAATACTTTTTTGAAAGAATCAATTTATGTTTTCATCTGGTTTTTGTTTTTCCGACGTTTAGTTGTGTATGCGGTGCTGGGGCTTGAACTTGGGTCCTTGCGCGTGCCAGGCAAGCGCTCTACTGCTGAGCCACGGCCGCAGCCCGTGACCTCTAAATTTGACCATCACAAATGCCCTTGGGACCTGTGCCCTGTGGCCATGCACCACCAGTGTTGGCTGGTGTCACATTTCATTCCTTGAATCAGCCCAGTGGCTCAAGGACCAGTGATTTATTTATTCATTTATTTGTTTAGCTACTGAAGATTGAACCCAGGGGCATTTAACCCCTGAGCCACACCCCCAGCCCTTTTTATTTTTTATTTTGAGACAGGGTCTCACTAAGTTGCTTAGGGCCTTGCTAAGTAGCTGAGGCCGGCCTCCAACTTGCGATCCTCCTGCCTCAGCCTCTCAAGCCTCTGGGATTACAGGTGTGCGCCACCGCCCCCGGCCATCTACAAGTGGTTTGAACAACAAAGAGGTTTGCTGTTCCACATTAGGAGAAGTTCAGAGGAACCACCCAGAGTTGGTTCCGCATTCCAAAAGTGTCCTCAGGGTCTCCGTTTGTCTTTTTTCTCTGCCAAGGACGTGTTGTGGGGAGTCAGCAGACACCTCTGGACCCGGGTGCTCTGTGCAGAGCTGACCCAGCCTGGCGTCTTCTTATTCCCGAGGAGGGTGCGGGACATGAGGGGACGTGAGGTGCTTTCTTCTGTTCCTCGTCGCTTCTCGGCCTCCTCTGGGGAGGGTTGGATCTGCCTCGACCGAGGATGTTTCGGGGACAGGTTGGCTGAAGGC